>JAKSZP010007017.1:0-76314 GCA_022478985.1 Massospora cicadina | reverse complement strand
AAAAATTTATCATTAGAACCAAAAACTATATATGGTTAATAAGTAACTTTGAAAATTTACTTGTTAAAAAATAATTTATAGTACAGCTAAAATATAGAAAGTGACTCAGATATAAAGTGATAAAATGTGAGCCGTCTTTTAACACAGAAATTGAACCAATGCAGTACTAACAAGAGGCTTTGATAAAACAAATTTTATAATTAAAAATAAATGTTAAAATTATACATTATACAAAGTCACAAGGTTTTTGGTTGTAGACTAAAAACTGAATACCCTATATAGAATAAAGACTAGATATCTAATGATAACATAAAAGTGTTATCTAATTTGGTTGATATAAATGGTAAATGAGCACTTCAAACACTTTTAGTATTATTTACGCCTAAAATTTTAGCTTTTGCAGCTCGATTTAAAATCCTAGCCTGCATACTAAATTAAAAGTACAATTAGACTCATATCTAAATTTCTTCATACCTAAATTTAGAATGCAAAAAGATGATAATCTTTAAATCTATAATTGCTTGTATAAATATGTTTTTAAAGGTTATAAATCTCTTGTAGAACAAATCTTTAATTAATGCTAGTTTAAGTTTAAAACATAAGAAAAACCACACAGACTAAAATGAGATAGGATATAGATGTTGCTGTAAGTGTTTTAATTATAAAACTAATTATCTAATTAGTTCTATGTTTTTAGTTTTAATAAACTAAATAATTTTTTACATTATCTATATCTAAAAAGTTAAACATATTGATTTACTTATTTTATAATAAAGTAATATATAACAGCAGTCACTCATTATGGCTTATTAGCTATAGTTATAGTCATGTGTATAAACTTTTGAGCACATTTTAATAAGTATGCAAAGGGTGGTTAGCCAAGCAGGTCAAACTGCTTCCACCCCTAGTGCAGTTTTTGAGTTTGAAACCTGTACTGGCTAGAAAAATTCTTGGTGTGGTGTTTGTCCCAAGGTTGACCCAGCTCAAATAATATTTTAAAAGAGATTTGGGTTATTATCAGAGTAGTTCCTGCTACTTATAAATCTTATAAAAAGAATAGTAATATAGGTATATATATTTATTAAATAAGTATAAACTTTGTTAAGGTACAATTACCTGGTCAATTTCAATTGCAGCGACCCCCTATAGTAAACTTTCTAGTTTATAAGTGCTATAGGCTAAAAAGCCCATCAGTAGTGTATTTATTTAATCACGTTATCAAAAAAAAACTTAAATTCTAGGGTACTAAGGAATTTTAAACCAATACTATTACATCTTTATAACATTATATATACAATCTTCTAATAGCAAAAACATTACCAATCTAGTTTTCTTCACAATTGATAATTACTCCATTGATCATTCTTAAACCTTTTTGAGACCACAATGTAACCTATGAAACACTGGTTAGAAAGCTTTCTTTAGTATTTATACCTTTAAACTTTAAAAACATTATAATCCAACAACAAAATATTAAAGGATAGTATATATGTTAAGAATAAATCTCTAGGTGTCTAGATCATATGTGGAAATCTCACAAATTACTAGACTTTTTTAAAGAAAATTTGCACACTCTTAGCAGGTACCTAAAAGAAGGTTCTCCACTTTTTTACAATAGAGCTACAAAATGAAAGTATTGTAAAAGAAAATCTATTTTTCTATAACTATATTACCAAGCTTAGACTTTTCTTTCTCGTTGCAAACACTTTTGCAACCCATTCAATTCAAGACTAAATCTAGTTTGATAATCTCATAGATGGGATTAGTCTGCGCCCATGTCTGGGAGCAGTTGGGCAAGCAAGGCAAGAGGAGCAGGCGGAAGGCTCGCAGCCTCTAACGTTCAAAAACGCCCTAGAGAATCTGGCAGAAAAGAAAAAATTTAAAAAAACTGGCGGTCACAATTTCCCCAGAGATACTCGCGTGGCAAGCACGATGCAACCAGTACATCAACACGCCACATTCCCAGCCACTTTTGTCGGTGGAATTTGGAGTCTGTGTGTATCTGGACATCCAAAAAACGGCCTTATGGGAAAAATTTTGTGAAGATGTACACAAAATTTTCTGACCGCAGTGTACGTTGCACCTCACTCCATGTCACACGGTTGGCTGGACCTAGGTTTCAAAAGCAAAATAGCAGCAGACGAGGCTGCAGCGGTGCGCATAGTGGTTAACCTCCCTGAAGGGCAACGGGTCATCGAAACTAAATGCACCAGATGGACAAAATCAAACCAAATTTTCCTCACGTTTGACTTTTTGCCTACTACAGTAAAATGTGACATTTTGGAGCAACACCTGAAAGATGGTCTCGCATATACAGTGAAATACAATCTTTCAAAATGCAACGTTTCACGCTGATGCCACACCTGTGCACTGGCAAAGCCATCGCAGTTCTGACCCCAACTGAGGAGATTGCAAAGGACCTAACCCAGATCCCGCACTCCACCTTTATTGACATCACAGGGCACACCACCCACCCATTCTGGGTAACCGTGGACAGCGCGCCCCCCATTTGCACCCACTGTGACATGTTCAGCCATAAGGCACACGCATGCCCCATCAAAGAGGGCGTCACATTCCAAGAGCACCCCTCGGCGGCCATGGCCAGCGGAGAGGCGCACTACAAACCAACTGCAAGCACCAAGGAGGCTTTCCCATGGGGAGCACAAAGCTGCTACCTATTGGTAAAGCCCATCTCCCCGCAGGAGTGGAAGAAGGCCAAGCAGGCCCATTAGACTGCGGCCAAGGAAGCGGCCAAGGCCACTACCACCATCCCACACTCACAACGCCAGGAGGACATGGAGACCTTCATGGTGGAAGTAACATGGGAATCCATCACCCAATCAGATTGGGAGGCCCATGCCAAATGGGCCACTCAATCTGAGGATCTGATGGGAGATTAAATCTCACCCAATCGCTGCACCCAAGCCCCGGTCAAAACTGACTTGGGACCTATCCTAACCAAAAAAAAAATTTTGCCCCATTCGATGGTGCACCGAACTTATCCGCACCACAAAAAATTTGTCCAACGTCGAGAAAACAAAAAGTGAAGGCCAAAGCCAACGCGACTCTTTCCACAAAAAACAAACAAAAACCCTGATAGCGTTGCTGCTAATACCCGCGCTGCTGTGAAAGCCCATGGGGACCTGGAAGAGGCTGGTGGGCCTGGGGGCCCACCCCTCACACCTAAGGTGCAATGGGGGAAACCTTCACTCTAGGGACGCTGAATATCGCCGGACTCAAGGCCTCCCCATCCCGGGCTAGGAAACTGAGTTTTTTTAAGAACAATTTACCCGTGGATATCCTGGCCATCCAGGAAACCCACTGTCCACGAGGTTCCAAGGAAGCTTGTAAAACAATGCTCCTACCATCCCTATCCTTTGGGTCGAAGCACTGTGGGGTGCTAATTCAGAAAAACAATTTTTTCAAATTTACATCTTCAGAAACATTCCTAAATGACCGAGTGCTCATTGTCACCTTCTCATGGGCCAATGTTGCACACACAATTGTCAACACTTACGCCCCAAACGGTGCACAAGAGCGTCAGGAATTTTTCTTGTCAGTCAAATCCCTCCCGCTACCCCCCAATTCTTTCCTTATTGGTGACATGAACTGTTGGCTAACCTCACCAACGGACCAGTGGCCACCCTCACCCCACGCCCCACAGGGTCACATAGAACTACGCGTTCTAAAAGCCACCCTTGGGTTAATGGATGCGCTGCCATGACATGCCCCACTGATCAAAAACATGACATGTTCCCACATCCATAACGGCCAATTAAGGTCCATGACCCACATTGACCTTATTCTAGCGCCGGCGAAATTCCAACCCCACATCTCCCACTTCAAAACAACTAAAATGGATTTTCCAACCACTGACTGGTCTCGATAACATACCACTTACCCGTCACAGTTGCAAAGGCCCCACATTGGTGCAAAATCCGCCCCCCAGAGCTCGCGTCGCCAGGATTTTCCACGTGGGTTGAAGAGGCAACTTTGGCAAAATCGTTTGTTGCACCATTTTGCGCGGACCCCATTTCCACATGGGCAACTTTCAAAGAAGACACCATCCGCCACTAACACCATCTCTCATCCAGATGCTCACGAGCCACATTGGCAGTTATATTGCGCGCGCTGGCGGAATTGGCCCACTTGGAGTCCAACATTCCAGCCTCAGGATATAGCCCTGCATGGGGCCAGAAGTGGGCGAGGCAGCCGCCCACCTCAACGCACCTGAAAGGCAACACAAACATCGGGTTTGTGTCCAATACAGGGCCACACGCATCACTAAAGGCAACAAGTGCACCACATCTTCAAAAAATTTTTTGCACCATGCCAGAGCGTGGCCTGCACACAGGTGCGAAGATCAGATAATTCTATTGTGGACACACCGGCCAAAGTGGCAATCAAAATGCAAAGATATTACTCCGAGTTATACTGAGCCAAACCAATTCAGCCGGCTGAAATGGCGGAATTTCTCAACTGAGCTCATATCTGCACCATTTCCCGATACCCAGAAATAATGAATTTAATTACTTCAACCGAATTATGGACTACCATTCGCGGTGTGCCAAACTGAAAATGCCCTGCCCAGATGGCATTCCATATGAGTTCTACAAAAAATATTTTAAATATATATCCCCATTGCTGCTAGCCTCACTCAACTAAAGCCTGTTGGAAACGCGCTTTCTACCAGGAGGACATGAGGCCTTTACGGTCACACTCTTCAAGAAAGGGGATAGGCTAGACTTAGGCAACTGGCGCCCCATTTCTCTAACAAACACAGACACCAAAATTTTAACAAAAATCATGGCTAACCGTTTGGGGACTGTAGCATCTGCCACCATCTCCCCAGAACAATTTGGTTTCATCCCCAGAAGGTCGATTTGGGATAACGTGCACTCTGTGGCTAATGTGTGTCAGTCCACAGCCTCAGGGGCACTTGTATTCTTGGACCAACAAAAGGCCTATGATAGAGTAAACTGGAAATACCTTAGGGCCTGCCTCCAACAGTTCTGCCTACCTCCCTGCTTCATTAACTGGGTGATGCTGCTCACGGAATCTGCAACAATGGCAGTGCGCGGCCCAGGTTTCCTAACTGAAGTAGTCCTCTCTCAAAGGGGCTTACAACAAGGGGACCCCCTTAGCCCACTCTTATACAACTTCAGCCTTGACCCACTTTTGCGAAATGTGAATGCCCAACTCACTGGGGTCCATGTGCCAGGCCAAACCCCAGTCAAGATGATGGCATTTGCAGATGATTGCGTGGTGGGGGTGTCTAATAACAAAGATGCACGCGCGCTTGAAGCCCTCATCCAGGAATATTCCCGGGTTAAGCAACGCGGCACTGAACGCCTCCAAAACTGAAATCATCCTCCTTGGTCGGTTTCAGAACTGCTGGGCCCCAGCAAGTAGTTCCCAACCCGGCCCATCTGCTCGCCCACGTCCACGCCTTACTAACTCAAAATTCACCGCTCCACTGAAGCTCCCCTTTGTGCCACGACCTACCATAGGACTGGTACGCCATCTGGGCGTGTGGTTGGAGGCAGGTGGATACGCGTCAGCAGTAATGGAGTGCCATATACTGGACAACGTGACGAAGCGAATCGCCTCTCTCAGAGCCCACCCTACTACCCTCACTGGCAGGGTTGTTCTTGCCAACTCTATGCTCCTATCCAAAGTCTGGTTCGGAGCCCACGCCATCCCCTTCTCCCCAAGCTTCTTCAAATCCCTGTATGCTTTGCTACAAGGTTGGCTTTGGTCAGGCCGCCCTCCACCAGTACGGCTAGAGGTCATGTTTGGCCCTCATCATCATGGTGGCATGGGCCTACTTGACTTCAAAGCCCATGCCGCCAAGATCCTGGGCACCTGGATTGCAGCCGTCACTGCTCCTACACTCCCATCCCAACACTGGTCCCGCGTGGCCTGCTCCAACTTCTCCTGAGCCTTGGGCCTCAACAATCCATCAAACCCCCACTCCCTGATGAAATACCTCGCATCACACACATCGGCCACAGGTCCTCACAGGACTAAAACCCACTACAAACGAATCTTCCTCTCCATGCGGAGCGCTGAGTGGAGAATTTGTACTAGCAGACACACAGCCCAGAGAGACCGCCCCTCTCCTCAGTTCACACAAAAGGTACAGGGGCTACCCATCCATGATGGCGTGATCCCCATTCGACCCCATGTCCTATCCAGGGTGGACTACCTGGACATGATGGACATCCCTTACTCAACTGAAACCCAAAAGACTATCTGGAAATACGCACACCATCCTCTGTTGCAGCCTCAAGTCCGCTCCCATGTGTGCTGCCTGAGGCGGGTGTATCATACAGCTGAGCGCTCTAATGCTTTACACTCATCCTATGTCATGTGTGGCCAGTATGGAACGCTGTTCCACCGCCTGGAGAAGTGCCCCACCTCTAAAGTAATATGGCGCGAAGTCCAACGTCTGCTAGGCCAGGATTAAACACATCCCTTCAGTCTGTCAAGAGATATGTTTGCTTCATCATTGGCCTCCCCCTCCCCACCCTCCCTCCGTGCTCTGGTTGCAATCGCCATGTGGACTATCCACACGATTGTCTTGGATGCCATCGCTGGATCCATCCACACCCTCCCTGAAGCTGTCCACAGATTACGGTCTCATTTTGTAGATCACTTTCAAGTGTGGATGTTTGGATATCTCCCACCGCGTCGCTGACAGCTGGTCTCCTCCTGGTTCCCAGTCTGGTTCATCAAATCAGACCCCTTCCTCCACACGTGCTCAATAGTGGCTACGTCCCCTACACACGTTCCCTCCCCCTTCCCATAAGTGGCGTTCCCGCTGGCAACAAGAGATAGCATCGCTTCTCTGGGGTGCCTCCCCTGGTACTAAGTTTTGTCTCTGTCTGAGTCATATTCGGAAGTGTCCATCCCATGGTCGGCCTTCCCTGCAATAAATTAAATTAAATATAAAACCAAGCTTATTTTCTAATGTTTGTAAGAGGCTAACAAATAAATTTAATTCATTTCATAAGGTATCAAATGAAATTCAAATTTTGCTTACACACAAACTTTACCTTCCTTGAAATTGGGATGATTTTTTATTTTCCAAATATTTTTTGGTATTCTTCTAACAACTAATATTATATTTAGTTTTTAAAATACACTTTTGTCCATATTGATCTTAGGGTTTAATGAACCAATTTTTAATGAAATATTTAGTTACATAGAAGGTATCTGATTGAATGGTTCTCACTTTATCTTGCAATGATAAGGTAACATAAACTTATTGTAAAACACTCATCTAGTCATAAGAAATTAGCTAAAAATATATAACAAAATACCCAAAAAATTATTACGTATTTAGACTACAAATAGCTAAAATTAAAAAGAACATGTATTTTTTATGATAACCCTCTGATAGGCCAAGAAATATTTAAAGCAAAAATTTAGATACAAATAATTTTCTTAAATCCAGTGTGTAGAGCTTTCATTTTTGAGATCTTCAACTTATATAATACCAAGAAGCTCACAGTCATTACTTAGTGAAAGTCTAAGTTTTCACAATTATCTGGTTTTTTTAATCAAGGTAGCCAAGTCACACTTAGGTACCAACATTTAGAATATCCTTCCTATGATAAGAAGGCATAAAAATAATTTAAATAAAGTCACCAAATGGATATTGAGAATAAAAAGCGTCGCAATCTCTCTTTTGCTTTGATAAATAGTTTGAAGCCAAATTGAGATTTTTTATAAAAGACAAAAAAGATTGCATTAATATAGCCAAAATTTGCCTATGTTAATGCAATCAATGCCTGCTGCCCCAGCTAGGGGTGGTGGTGCGCCGCAAACTGCAACTTCTTTCAGTCACTGCCAAAGTGTGCCTGGGATGGCTCTGCTAGCCCTTTCAATGCTACCAGGCATTTGCCCCCTTGGGACTTAGCCCACTACCTTGCAAGCTCCCAAGCGGTGCTCAGGAGCCCTTTGGTGCTCCTATAGAGAAATTTGTGTTTTGGCTCCCTGGTCAACTATGGAATCTTTTCCTATATGCATGTGCAGCCATCATTGATATAGCTATGGCAGTTTTTAAACCTGCTAGCTATATTGACTTTCGTTCTTTAAGGGGTTATTTTGATCTTGGCTTCTGCTTGGAAGCTGATGCAGTGGCAGCAGCCAAGCTGCAAATTATCTAAAAATTCTACTATTGACCAAGAAAACCCAGCTCCCATTGGAGGCTATTTTGGTAACCAAATCACTAGATTTCCTCCCATCTCTTTCCCAAAAGCCTTTAGCATGAGCTCATGGTGGGTTTTGCCATTTATGGCACAGACCCCATGTTGCAGTTTGTGGTTCCAAAGAGGCAGACTATCTGGCAGGGCCTTGAATATTTGCAAAAATCTGCCCATTTCATCACAATTCCCACCTTGCAATTCCCCCCACAATGTGATAAGATCTGCCTCTGATCACCCATTCTGGGCATGTGTCAAAAATGGCTGTGCCATTTTTCCCTTGTATTTTTAGCACTAGTTGTGCTTAACACAAAAGGAGAGCCATCATGCATTTTATTTGCAAATGGGCCAAACTAAGGGATTATTAGAAGTATAAAAAATTTTAATATGGAACTCAGCTAACAGCCTCAGAAGCCATACCAGAAGGGGAGGAAGCTTTTTGGAAACTTTTGTCCAGTGCCCACATTAGCTGGTGGACCATGGCGGACAGCATTGGGGTGGGAACATCAGCAACATGGGGCATAAGGAGGTATAGCTGTATATTTTCTTTGTTTATGAGGCCAGCAGTGTCCATCACCTCAATATATTGATCAAGTTGATGCTCAGCAAAAGTGATGAGAGCTGACATATAAGTGAAAGACTTGATACGCTGGCAGGTTACAGGATAATTGGGGTAAAGAGAATTTTTTTTGCTGCATCAATGAAAGTACGGCTTGTAACAAAAGTGAGCTCCTCAATTTCATATTTTGTAATTTCCTCAAAATCATGAAGGAAATTATGGGATAGAAATACCTCCACCAGGAGTTCCATTGCACAAGGAGTTGCTGGCGGAGTAGGGTGTTGGAAGGAGTTGCAGTGGCTTCAACTGCCATTTTATTTATATTTTTCATAAATCTGGATAATCATTTTTAGGGCAAAAACGGTGGGGGCATGATTTGGGAGGATCGACGAAATGTGTCAGGGACTGGTGTACTACTGACCTGGTTGGGGGTAGCTAACCATGAGTTAGCATAACCAAGGGGTTTAGCCCAGTATGACAAGGATACTAGAGGTGTCCAGGTATAAGGAATGGTGGGTAAGCTGGCATGGGAGTTTCTTAAAGACATGGCTTTAAAAGGAGAAAGTTGTAAGGGTATTCCTTATAGGCTTGAGGTGGTAGATTGGTAATGATAACACTTTAGTAAATAAACTTAAAATAGTGTTTGCATTATAAGAATAATTTTATTGACCACAAAGATTAACCAAATGAATTCCTTGGTTTTATATACCATCAAACTTCTGGACTTACTTAAGCTTAATTGATTTTAAACAGTGCACTATTCTTCTCTGGAGCTTATGAGATTTCAACTTGCATGTGATTTTGAAAGGCAGTGGGAATCGTTTCAATCTCATCATAAATTCATTTTGGTTCGATTAATTGACTGAATACTATTGCAAATAAAGTAATTTAAACGATTAATCGAATATTTTCACTACAATCATTAACTTTATATGCAATTATTCGATCTAACTTCATCACATATCATATTGATCTGACTGACAATATCTATAATCTTAGGAATTCCACTAATGTCAGGATTTACCCTGACTAATCCTCCTCCAATGCAAAATCCAGTTTAACGTTTTATGACGTGTCATTTTTGTCAATCCAATTGAGGCACTCAAAAGGATTCAACTTGGCTAATGCTGGTCTGCCACCAGAGTTGACAAGTTAGCCACACCCTATTGGCCATGAACTGTCAACCATGGCAACTCAGCTGAACATGTTTCAGCCATCAGCTCATGTTGGAATAAATTAACCAAATTGTTAAGAATTATAAAATTTTGATTAGCTACAGGTTTGGAAGCCATGCCAGGACTCGCTGAGGTTGGGGGCAGGAGAATTGAGCCCCACTCAAAAAATTGGGCATAACAGTAGCTGAGCTGACGCTGGAGGGGGAGTAGAATAAGCAGCAGAGTTGGAAGCTGTAGGGTACTTGTACTTTAAGTGATTAATCTTGAAGCACAAAAGGCAAATGGCGTGACCATTATTGACATGTGCCCAGAATGGGTGATCAGGGGTAGATCTGATCACCATGAAAGGGGGAATTGCGAGATGGGTGTCACAATGGAATGTGTTGATCATCGCAAAGGCGTGTGGCCCTACCAGATGATCTGCTCCATCTGTAACCACAAATTGCAGCATGAAGTCTGCGCTGTAAATGGCCAAACCATCCATGAGCTTGTGGTGGAGGCGTTCAGGGTAAAGGTGGGAGGGCAACCCAGCAAACTGGACCACCAAAATGACCTCATCAGGAGCTGGGCGCAAATGATAGGAAGGGGAATATTCTTAAAAATTAATGACTGCTTAGATGCTGCCATTGCATCATCTTCAGAATGGAAGACAAGATCGGATACCCCTTGAAGGAGCAAAAATTGATAAAATCAGTAGGTTTATATACCGCTGTGGCCATCTAAATGATGGCTGCGAAAGCATATCGGAAAATATTCCCATATTTGACCTTGAGACCAAAATGCAAATTGCTTTATGGGAGCACCAAAGGGCTCCGAAGCACTTCTTGGGAGCTTGTGAGGTGGTGAGCCAAGTCCCAAGGGGGGAAAATAACGCCTGGTAGTGTTGGGAGGGCTATCAGAGCCAGTCTTGGTATTCTTTGAAGTTGGTGAAACACACCAGCAGGCTGTACACCACCACCTCATGCCAGGGAAGGGGTGGCAGAATCATTATCTTTTTAATTTGTTTTTTGAGTGGACGTGTTTTGTACTTTTTTAAAAATCCAAATTTGGCTTTGATTATAGCTATCAAAGCAAAAGAAAGATTTGACCCTTGTACTTTGAACTCAATCATTAAAAGCACAAGTACCCCACATGCTTCCGCCTCCATTACTTCCACTGTTTCTACTTCCAGTGTTGGTCCAACAGCCACTTCGCCCCAATTCTACAAATTGGGCTTCATTCTCCAAACCCAACCTCAGGGAAACTGGCGCTGCAAAGCGGCGCCCAAACAATAAACGAATCTTAAAAAAATTTTAAAGATTCTTTGACCTGATTACTGAGTCCTGAGTCAATGGCTGAACCAGTTTCAGCTGAGTAGCCATGGTCAACAGTCTACAACCAATAAGCTCCTGCCACCGCTCCAATTCCATTGGTTGGCCCAGCGTTGGCTGAGCGAAATCCATTTGAGGCTCTCAAATGGATTGATGAGGATGAACGACCATAGCACTTGAAGCCAGATTTTGCTTTGGAGGTGTTCTTTGTTGACCTTCACCAATTCAGATCCCCACAAATTTCACCATAAGGTTTTCCATTTTGGAAAAATATAATGGGAAATGGAAGTTGAGGCTGCAGCAGCTCCTGCCAACACCCTAATTCACCAGCAACTCCATGAGACAATGGAGCCCCTTGTTGAGGATATTTTCATCTCTAATTTTCTCCATGATTTCGAAGAAGATGTGAGGTATGAAATTGAGGAGCTTGCTTTTGGTGCAAGCTGTACTTGCATTGATTCAACAAAAACTTCTCTTTTTGGCCCCAATTATTCTGAAACTTTCCAGCGCATCAAGTCATTCACTTGTGTGCATGCTCTTATCACTTTTGCTGAGCATCACCTTGCTCAATACGTTGAGGCACTGGACACTGCTGGCATTTTTAATGAAGAAAACCCACAAATGTACCTCCTTATGCCAAATGTCGCTGATGCTCCTACCCCAATGTTTTCCGTCATAGTCTGTCAGCTAAAGCGGGCGCCAGTCAAATGTTATCCCAAAGCTTCCTCGCCATTGATATGGCTTCTTAGGCTGTTAGCGGAGGTGCCAAATTAGGATTTTTTATTTACAATAATCCCTTTGTTTGGCCCATTTGCAATTAAAGATGCATGGCGTCTCCCCTTTTGGTTTGGGCACCACCAGTGCTTATAAAATAATAAAAAGCGTTACTTAATATGCGTAGATTAAAGGATATATATATGTGTTTTCTAGAATTATGATTTCTATAGGAAAGGAAACAGTATAATAATATTAAGAGGTATATTGATGGAGGATCTTCATTGGTTATCAAGACTATATTCATTATTTAATTTGTAGCCTAATTTTTATAGGCGCTATTGATCTCTAGATGGCTTATTTGAATAAGAATTTGTACCATAAAAGTCAGTCTTTAGGAAGCTTTTGTGTTTTTGTACTTTTTGAGGGTAACAATGTGCTGTTTCTTAAGTTATCCAATGAAGACGTCGCTTCACATCCTGGTGTTATTCTTACTTGATTAATTAATATTTTATCCTGGAGACTGAGCCTTGAATAAGATCTAAGGAGCCTTTACACTATCATATTTTATCATCGTTACTATTATATTCATCCATAAAAGTAATGTTTTGCTTAAATCCCCAAGGTAGGCTTTCTCATTGAGTCAAATGATGGAGTCATTTATCTATACTCTTTTTGATATGCTTGATATTCATGTATCTAGCATATAGAAATACCTATTTCCGCCCCTTTAAGAGGTACTTCAAACTCAGCTTCCATTCTGAAGTCAATGCAGCGGCAGCAGAAAGCTGCCTTTAGTTTTTAAAAAATATTCTTTCCATTATTTGCACACAGCTCATAGATGAGGCTAATTTAGTGGTCCAGTTTTCTGGGTTCCCTCCTACCTTTCTCCTAAGAGCATCCGCGCACAAACTCATGGATAATTTGGACGTTTATGGCGCAGACCTCATGTTGCAGTTCGTGGTTCTGAAATTGAGCAGATCATTTGGCAGGCCTCACGCCTTTGCATTAATCTGCCCATTTCATCACGATACCCACATTGCTTTCCACCTCACATAATGATCAAATCCACCCCAATCACCTATTCTAGGTATGGGTCAAGAACAGCTGTGCAATTTGCCTCTTATGCTTCAAAATGAACCATTCAAAGTACAAGTGCCCCACAGTTTTCACCTCTGCCACTTCTGCTGCCCCCTCTGACATCGCCCAGCTGCCACTTCGCCTTAATTTTTCAAATGGGCTCAATAATCTCACCCCCCAACCTTTGGGAATTATGGCTCTGTTTCCAAAGTGGCTTCCAAACTAAATTTTAAAAATTATAAAAAATTCTAAAACCAAAACTGGTTTATGGAATTATGAGTTTATGGATGAATCAGTATCAGCTAAGCAGCCATGGTGTTGGGATTTTTGCCCATATTCCCAGCCTGCTAGATTACCTGGTATCACTAGGGGAAAAATTCCATAAGGCGAAGAGAAAAAGGGAAATTGGTTGACCCAAATTTTGGAGGAACTATGTTTGGGGGATTTTAGGATATTTGTCTGGTCATATCCATTGGGGATCAAATCAGATGAATACCTAATATCTCATCAGGCAGAGCGGCCAATGAAATATGGGCATCTGATAGTAATTAACTATCAGGTGTACCAATTGGGATCAGTTGGGTTTCATCACTGACTGATTGGGAATGTTCAATGAGTTGTGAGGCGAGTGATGCCACCTGCAACTAGTGAATTAATTAGTTAGTGAAGTGACCTGCCATAATGGGTAAAAAGTCCCATTATCTAAGCAGGTTGGTAGCCAAGTATGGATGATTCGCTTGGATTGAGAGGAAAATGTTAGAGATACGTTTCTCACTCTTTCTGTTTGAGGTCTCAAGGATGTCTAACATCGGAATCCTAGTCAGGATGGGGAAGACCATCGCTGCCAAAATGAGGAAGGGTCAATGGCAATGGCTGCCGTTTCATCGAAGAGGTGTCAACTGAGGGTTAGACAGCCAAATCTCTATAAATTCCCTAGAATTCACTATAATAAAAACACACTCACTGATTGACACACATTTATGGTTGGAGAAGAACTAATAAAGAATATTATTAGTTTGACTGTAAATTTGGTAATAGTTAGACTATCAGCATCTAGCGTGAAGATTCCATCTCAAGGATATTATTGCAGAAGGCAATAATTGGTAGACTCTCAGAGAAGAGTAGATATCTGAGCGGGGATCTAGAGATAAGGGGAACCACAGCTAAGGGATTGCTGCCGACTGTGTGTTAGGCCAAAGGAGACTGTCATCAGAGGATCTTAATGAAGATTGAGTGGTCAGGATTGTAGGGAATGAATCTCTAAGAGTGCAATATTCAGTATTATTGGAAATACCGGCCAAAGCATTGGTCCTAAAGATATTTCTAACTCGACTATGGATAATATTTGTCATACTATTATTGGATTATATATATTCTTACAACGCGAGGTGCATGAGGAAACCAAACCTGTGCAGTAGAAAGATTACTAGGGTTGACCTCCGATAATCAACTCCTAAGAGTAAAATTTTTACAATTTGGTGCTCACTACAGGGGTAGTTGAGTAGAAGAATTTATCCATAATGTCATACAAAGAAGATGTTTCCATTTTTAGAGCTAAGTTACTGAAAGAAGTTATGAAGGTGGAATGTGAAGAGGATCGCCTTCAGTGGCATTCACCCAACTCAGCAGTGGAGCTTTGAGTGAAGCAAAATGAAGACACTCAAGTTCAGGGAAAAGAACTTGCAGCCTATATATGGAACAATCTAGTGCTGCAAGGAAACCAGATCCACCAGACATCTACTTGAGATGAAGAGTATCAGCAGGATCAACTCAGGTTGAAATTGGATCCACTTTAAATAGTCCCGAGGGGAGAGTGTTTAGATGAGGCATTGACAAAATAAGAAGCAATTAATCAAGAGAATTGGATTGCCATATCAATGAAGAGATGAAGTCAAAAGAGGAAATGATTGATCCAAGATAGTGGAGGACATCATTTGATTTAATAACACTCAATCACTGGTCAGAAGTTGCTGGAGACGAGTTCATCAATTCCAGAGACATTGGATGAAGCTAACGATGCCAGAACGACCTGTGTAATTAAGGATAGCCATGTAGGCTGAAAATCGTTTTCAGGAGGAAAAAAACGAGCTGTACAATTAGATGAAACTGTTGGCTGATGCGATACAAAGATCTGAGAAGCATCAGTTTTCCAAGTAAAAGAGATGAAATTAGGGCCTGATGGACGAAGTTCCAGTCAGGATTAGAGGCCTAAATCAGGAGAACATCCTGAAGTCAGCAAGTATGGCCTATACATGAGTGGACAGCGCTGCTGGTCGTATAGGGAGAAAGGTTAATACTAATTGGTAGTATTGAGTCTAAGAGAAAATATTTACAATGTTCCCAGCGGACCTCTGAACCATTAAATGGTTATGTCGTGAGATTTTGGTCAAGTCCCAGAAAGGGACCACTGAACCAAATGGTTGGTTAAATCTTAAGAGGATTAGATTTTGAACCATGATAACTGGTAGGTTTAAGTACCCAGGACCCAGTTAAGATGAAGGGAAAGGAAGAACCTCTGAGCCTTTTTGTAGGTTGCAAGTCCCATTGCAAAAGAAAAAAACAAAAATATATAAAATATTAAAATATTGACTTTATGGTCTATGAGTTTCAGGCCTAAGAAGTGACAAGAAATCCTGACAGCTGAATTGAGGAAAATCTGCCCTCAATAAGATGAAATTATCAGCCAGGGTAGCCAAAAAGTATTAACTATTGGTTGATTAAGAGCAACTCGCTGATCTGTTGGAAGGCCAGCAAGAGGAGATGCTCAAATTATTGAAAAGTATCAGAGAAAATTTGCTCAAAAATGACCAGGAAATTGGGATACACATGAAGTGAATTGCAAGGTCAATAATGGGGAAATCTGCTGATCAGGCCAAATTGAGACGATTCTACAATTTAGGGTCTCTCAATAAAATGGGTTTGCCAGCTGGAGCGGCCGGAAAGCATCAACTTATTAGTTGATCAAGAGCAGCTCACAGATCTTCTGGAAGGGCAGAAGGATGAGGTGCTCAAATTATTTGAGAGATATTGGGAAATATTTTCTCAGGATGATCATGATTTGGGATGCCGCAAGGCATAATTCACAAATTCGACACTGGAAAAATTTACCAATAAGAATGAGACCAATCCAAAGTTTGAAAGCCAATGATTGATAGTTAAAGATTAGATCAGCAAACTAGTAAAGCATGGGCTTCTAGTTCCATCGTAAAGTCCCTGGACAAGCCCAATTTTGATTTTAAAGAAAAAAGATGGATCAAATTGGGTAGTGATTGACTATTGGAGGCTGAATAAAATTATGAAGAAGGATTTGTATCCCCTACCGAGGATTGACAATGTGCTAGACTGATTAGGAGAAGCGAAGTATTTCTCCACAATGGACCTAATCTTGGGATACTGGCATATTGACTTTCCAGCAGAAGACCAGGAAAAATGTGCGATTATCACTGCACAGGGGTTATACCAGCCGACTAGGATGCCCCAGGGTCTTTGTAATGCGCCATGATGTTCCAAAGGGCCATGGATGCGGTATTAAGCGACCTGAAGTTGTCGTGCATCTTAGTATATCTGGATGATATAAACGTGTTCATTAGGACGTTTACTGATCACCTTCAGCACTTGGAGGAAGTGTTTAAGGGACTGTCTGTGGCTAACCTGAAGATCACGCCACGGAAGTGCCACTTCTTCAAGAAGGAGCTTGAATACCTGGGATTTGTGATCAACGCAAAATGGATTGCAGCTGCTACCCCAGAAGATAGCAGCTATTGAACAGATGGCTGTGCTGAAGAGTGTCCGAGACACCCAAGTATTCCTTGGGATGGTTGGATACTATAGAAGATTTATTTCGGACTTCGGCTGAATAGCTGAGCCCTTATTTCATTTATTAAAGGATCCAAAAAAGGATTTGTATGGAATGATGAGGCTCAGGACTCTTTTGATGAGTTACACTGGTACCTGATAAATTCGCCGATTCTAAAATATCTGAATTTTGATCAAGAGTTTATCATTCAAACTGATGCTTCATTGACAGCGATCAGCGCCATACTGAGCCAAGTAGATGAACTTGGGTTGAACATACGGTGGCATATGTGAGATGGACACTCTCTACCGCAAAGAGGAATTACACTATAACTGAGCATGAATGCCTTGCAGTCATTTATGCCTGTAAACAGTTTCAGGTGTATGTCCATGGAATGCACTTTAAGGTGGTGATGGACCACTCTTCGTTGCATTGGCTGCACAATCTGAGGGAACCTGAAGGACAACTGGCCTGACGGGCAATCAAACTTTAGGCTTATAATTATGAGATTGTCCACCGAGCAGGGGCTTCTCATCAGAATGCGGATGGCTTATTGTGGTTACCAATGGTCCAGTTGGTATATCCGCAGGCGGATGAGCTATTCCAGAGAATGGTCAAAGGAAGAATTGAGGACGAGCCTCAAAAGATCCAAGGTGTACTTCAAAAAGCGATGGAAAACACCGAGACCATGGATAAACAAGTATTTAAGATGATAAATGGGAAACGGCTAAGATTTCCAAATCTTTCAGAGAGAGCAGTGATCATTCTAGCCACTCATAAGGTTGTCGGGCATGGAGGCCTGAGAAAATGACTGACCATATTTACCAGTATTATTACTGGGAATCAATTTATTATGATGTTGCGGACCATCTGGCTTGTTGCATGGAATGCCAACTGCATAAACCACACAATAATACAACTGGATACTGACTAGTCTGACCTGGATTTGCATGGCACACGGTGTCTATTGACGTGATGGGACAGTTGGTAATAAGTACAAGAGGAGTGAAATACATCATAGTGGCCATCAATCATCTAACGAGATAGGTCAAGACAAAAGCATTAACCTGAGTTGATGCTACCAGTACTGTGAGATTCATCCTGGATCAAGTAGTATATTGGCATGGGTGTCCACAAGTTATACTAAGCGATAATGGGACCTACTTCACGTCCCATGTGATCCCAAGGCTAAATGAAATAATGGGGATCTGGAGATTTGTGTCAGTACCATATCAGCCAGAGATGAACGGACTGGTAGAACGGGTCAATGAGATGCTGGCCGTGATGCTGAGGAAGCTAGTTGAAGGGAGAACTTCCGTGTGGTGAATGTACCTGAGTTTGGTGACATTCGCCTATAACATCAGTCATCATACAGCGATGGGAAAGACGCTGTTCGATTTACTTTATGGGAGGAAGGCCACTTTACCGCCAATATTATATTCAGTAGTAGAGCCTATATTGGGGATGAGTACTGAACAATACTTGAACTGACTGACAATTATCCTGATTGAGATGCAATTGCAAGCTTTTGATACTACCTTAAAGAAAAGGATATGAACAAAATCAACAGATGATAAAAACTGACTGCCATTAGAAAAATATCGAATAGGAGAAAGAGTTGCCTATAGCGATACACATGGTTTCAGATGAAGAAACAAGTTGTATGCATTATGGTTGGGTCCGTTCAAAGTAATCTCCAAGATGGCAACTGATGCTTATTCCATCAAGAATCTCTTGGATGGAATAGTAGTAAATTAAGTCCACGCTAAATATTTAAAGTGATGGACCAAAAAATAAAAGAGTTTCCAAAGGACTGAGGAACCATTAAGTTGGTCATGTCCTTATGATTAGGTCAAGTCTGAAAAAAGGACCTCTGAACCATAGAAAACTGGTAGGTTTAAGTGCCCAGGATCCAGTTTAGGGGAAAAGATGGACCTCTGAACTGAAACAAGGTCAAGTCCCATAGAAAAAAATAAAAATAAAATTATGAAAAAATTGATAAAAGATATTGGAATATATATATATATAAAGCGTAGATAAAAAAACTGATACATTTTTATAAAAATTTTATTTTTATTGGTTGTCCTCAGTGTGGGGATGATTTTGCCTATGTCGCCTCTTGGAGGAGGAAGAATGAGCAGTAGGAAGGAATAGCCCAAGGAATTGATATGATCAGACACCTCCAAGGGCAAGTCCTACTTGAATCCATGTTTCTTGAGCTGACAGTGAGCCCTGAGAGAATGCGACTAGGAGAAATAGATATGTCAGAAGATGCCAATTGTGAAACCCCAGAGTGGGGTTGAAAACAGCAATAAAGGAAGAGGCAATCAGCAAATAACCCCAGGTAATCCCAATAAGGCACCAGAGCCAGAAGATTTGTCTTAAGTGCCTGCTGATGGGCCTCATCAAGAACACCAGACATGTGAGCCAGCATTAAAGAAGGAATACTAGAGGGAGGTTGTCAAATCATACCACCAATTAGTGCCATCAATGGAAGATAGCGATGGGAAGCTCCAGAGAAGAGGTAGTCATGTAATGAATGGATTGCATCCTGTAAACGATAACTATGGGCTTTGCAAAAAACTGAAGCTGAATGACCAATGAAAGTTAGATGAGGCTAGAAGCTTCGTTGACCAACTTTGAAGAACTTGGTGGGCAAAGCGGAGAGCATAAATGGCAGTATCCTGATCCAGAAGGTTGTCCATATCTGAGGGATTCAGTGCTATTGACAATGCCTCGGTGACTTGCACTTGAAGTTCAGCATAGGGGAACTCAAAATGAATGCTGTTCCCAATTGTAAGCTCAGAAACCAGTACAGCGGGTTTGTAGAATTGACCAAGTTGGAAGAGGAATTCAGGGAGCAAATCTGACCCAGACAGGAACGAACGATCTAGAGCAGTCAGCATAACCTCCAGAGCATTGATGATGTTCAGAGCCTCAGTGAAAGGAGCCAAATCCAGAAAGGTTTTGAAGTCCAACTCGGGGATTGACTGAATGGGAAGAGTCAGCTGAGAGTTATTCAAAATGATGGCACACTTGGTTTTGGTGGAATTGGATACAATTTCCGGTAACTTGATGGAAGGACTAGCTGCTTGCACCAGGCTAGGCGTATGAGTCTGGGAGGGACCATAGAAGAGGGTCCACAGAGCATCCTGACTCATTTGCTGGAAGAGGCGGAGGTCTAAATTTGACAGACTGTTAAGAAGATGTTGTTAGTGAGATTCTGAGCTTGACATATGAGCAGGACTAGAGGGGGGATGTCAGACTAATATAGAAGTTGATGTTATGCACCCTAAATCCATTAGGCTCAATTTCGGGAAAATAATTTCATAAAATTAAAGAAATAAGCTTTCCAAGGGAAGAATGACTTACAGCCAAGAGGTTATGAGTGAAATAATGAAGGCGAATATAAATAAGTATTCTTAATTAAGCCATGAGATGAATATTGATGGCAATAGTCTCCTGTCTAGGATGAGGAGAGAATCAGGAATTCTAGGACGCCAGACCGAGAAACCTGGATATAACAGCAGGTCATATACCCTGACAGGGGGAAAACTGGATCCTAGGAAAAAGACCATCATGAATAAAACGACTAGCCTGGCATGACAAGAGGTCATGCGGGACCACGCTCTGAGTAGGCGGTAGCGAGGAGGAAGAGGAGGAATGCTATATGCCGAAGGTCATCCTGAGCAGCGTTGAGTATTGACAAAGTACTCCTCTTGAACCAATGGGGTTTTTAACCAGGTGTCCAAAGCGGTGTTTCCATGCACAGTCCTTTTCTCGCTGGAAATCTAGGCAAGAGGGGGATGTGTTGGGATTTTTGCTCATATTCCCAGACTGCTAGATTACCTGGTATTGCTAGGGGAAAAATTCTCTAAGGAGAAGTGAATTGGAAATTGGTTGACCCAAAATTTGGAGTAACTATGTTTGGGGGATTTTAGGATACTTGTCTGGTTGTATCCATCGGGGATCAATCCAGATGAATACCTAATATCTCATCAGGGAGAGTGGCCAATGAAATATGGGCATCTGATAGTAATTAACTATCAGGTGTACCAATTGGGATCAGTTGGGTTTCATCACTGACTGATTGGGAATGTTTAATGAGTTGTGAGGCGAGTGATGCTGCCTGCAACTAGCAAATCAATTGGTTGGTGCATGACCTGCCTTAATGGGTAATAAGTCTCATTACCTAAGCAGGTCGCTAACCAATTATGGTTGGTTTTCTTGGATTGAGAGGAAAACATTAGGGACACGTTTCTGACTCTTTCTGTTTAAGGTCTCGAGGATGTCCAATGACGGAATTCTAGCCAGGAGGGGGGAAAGACCATCTCTGCTGAGATGAGGACTGGTTATTTAATGGCAACAGCTGCCATTTCATCAAAGAGGTGTCAACCTTGGGTTAGACATTCGAATTCCCCACTATATATATTCCCTAGGATTCACTAAATAAAAACATATAATACCACAGATAATACATGAGATAATAACAGATAATAAAAGTTATTTAATTCCAAGTTATGCATTTGGGATATATTTTAAAGAGAACTTGTCATCAGCTTCCATTGTGCTATTCTGTCTCAAGGATATTATTGCTGTGTGCCTTAATTTTAAGACTCTTAGAGAAAAGAGTAAAGATCTGAGCGGGGATTTGGAGAAGAAAGAGTCACAATCAGGGATAGCTGCCGACGGTGTGTTGTCCTGAGAGAGAGACTGTCACCAGGGTATCTCAGCGAAGATTGGGTGGACAAGAGTATAGGGAACAAATCCCTACAAATATGACTTTACGAGTATTTAATAAGGAATACTGGCTGAGCGTTGAGCCAAAATATAATAATTCATACTCAACTACAGATGATAGTCTTCATACTATTATTGATTAATAATTCATTCTACTATACATGTGACATAGTGCATGAGGAAACCAAACCTGTGCAGTAAAAAGATTACTAAGGTTGCTGCTGATAACAACCACCAGTAAATTTTTACAAGTTGGTGCTCACTACAGGGGCAGCTGAGTTGAAGAATATAGAAAATGATGTTCTATGGAGATGTTTCCAATTTTTGAAATAAGTTACTGAAGGAAGTAACGAATATAGAACGTGAAGAGGATCACGTTCAGTGGCATTCACTCAGCTCAGCAGTGGAGCTCTGAGTGAAGCAAAGTGAAGATACTCAAGTTCAGGGGAAAAGGACTTGCAGCCTAGATATGAAACTATCTAGAGCTGCAAGGAAACCAGATCCACCGGACATCTGCTTTAGATGTAGAGTATCATCAGGGACAACTTGGGTTGGAATTGGGCCGCTGGAAATAGTCCCAAGAAACAGCAGGATCAACTCAGGTCGAAATTGGATCTGCTTTAAATAGTCCTGAGGAGAGAGTGTTTAATGTGGCATTGGATGAGATAGGAAGCAATCAATCTGGAGATTTGGATTGCCATACCAATGAAGATATTAAGACAAAAATAGGAAATGATTAATCCAAGCCAGTGGAGAAAATCATTCATATCAATAACACTCAATCTCTGGTCAGAAGTTATTGGAGACGAGTTCAACAATTAAGGAGAAATTGAATGAAGCTAATGAGGCCAGAACGACCTGTGTAATTTTAAGATGGCCATGAAGGCTGAAAAATTGTTTTGGGAGAAAAATGATTTGAACAATAGGATGGAACTGTTGGCTAATGAGATATGAAGATCCAAAGCATCAATTGTCAAAATAAGAGATGAAATTAGGGCCTGATGGACGAATTTCCAGTCAGGATTAAAGGCCTAATATTCAAGAGTATTGCAAAAAGTCGGCAAGATTAGTCTATATGCAAAGAGACAGCGCTGCTGGCCATATAGTGAAGAAGGTCAATACTAATCAGAAGTACTGAGCCTAAGAGAAAATAGTTGCAATGTTCCTAGCGGACCTCTGAACCATTATATGGTTATGTCCTGAGTTTTTGGTCAAGTCCTAGAAGAGGACCACTGAAACAAATGGTTGGTTAAATTTTAAGAAGATATGATTTTCGCCCATGATAACTTGTAGGTTTAAATACCTAGGACCCAGTTTGGATGAAGGGGAAAAGAAGGACCTCTGAACCTTTTTGTAGATTGCAAGTCCCATTGCAAAAAAAAAATTACAAAAAATATACAAAGTATTAAAATATCAATTTTATGGTCTATGAGTTTCAGACCTAAAAAATGATTTAAAATCCTGATAGCCAAATGGAGGAAATTCCACTCTCAATGAGATGAAATTTTGGCCGGGTAACTGAGAGCATCAACCTATTGGTTGATTAAGAGCAACTCGCTGATCTGTTGGAAGGCCAGCAAGAGGAGTTTCTCAAATTGGTGAAAAATATTGGAGATTATTTACCCAAAAACGACCATGATTCAGGATGCACAAGAGATGTGATTCACAAGGTCAATACTTGGGAAAATCCGCCAATCAGGATGAAATGAGATTGCCAGCATGAGTTGCTGAGAGTATCAATCTATTAGAAGATTTATTCAGGACTTCGCCCAAATAGCTGATCCATTATTCCATTTATTGAAGAATCCAAAAAAGGATTCATATGGAATGAAGAGGCGCAGGACTTCTTTGATGAGTTATGCCAGTATCTAATAGATTCGCTGATTCTGAAATATCCAAATTTCAATTTGGAGTTTATTAAAAAAAGATGCTTTGTTGATGGCTATTGGCGCCATACTAATCCAAGTAGATGAACTTGGGGATAAACATCCAGTGGCATATATGAGCCGGACACTCTCAGCTTCTGAGAGGAACTACACCATGACTGAGCGTGAATGCATTGTGTTCATTTATGCATGCAAGCAGTTTTGAGTATAGATCCATGGAATGCACTTTAAAGTGGTATTGGACACCTCTTCACTGCATTGGCTGCACAATTTGAGAGAGCCAGAAGGACAACTGGCCCAATGGGCACTTAAGCTCCAGGCTTATGATTATGAGATTATCCACCAAGTGGGGGCTTCTCACCAGAGCGTGGATGGCTTATCATAGTTACCAATGGTCCAGATGGTATACCCTCAGGTAGATGAGCTATTCCAGAGAATAGTCGACAGAAAAATTGGGGATGATCCCCAAGAAATCTAAGGTGTACTTTGGAAAGCGATGGAAAACACTAAGACCATGGATGGACAAGTATTTAGAAAATCAATGGTAAGTGGTTTTTCTCCCCAAAGCCATAGGAAAGAGCAGCTATAGTGCAAGCTGCTCACAAGGTTGTCAGGCATGGAGGCCTGAGGAAAACAACTGACCATAAATGCCAGTACTATTACTGGGAATCCATCAACTACAATGCTGTGGATTATCTATCTTGTTGCATGGAGTGCCAGTTGCACAAACCACATAAGAATACAACTGGATAGTGATTGGTCCGCCCTGGATTTTCCTGGCACATGGTGTCCATTGATGTGATGGGACCGCTGACAATGAGCACAGGGTGAGTCAAGTACATTATAGTTGCCATTGACCATCTGATGATATGGGTCAAGATGAAGGCCCTAATTAGAGTAGACACTACCAGTACTGCGAGGTTCATTCTGGATCAAGTAGAGTACTGGCATGAATGTCCGCAGGTCCTGCTTAGCGACATTGGGACCAACTTCACATCTCATGTGATCCCAAGATTGAATGAGATAATGGGAATCAGAGGAGCTGTGTCAGTACCTTACCAGCTGGAGACAAACAGACTGGTAGAACAGATGAATGGAACACTGGCCGTGACGCTGAGGAATCTGGTCACAGGAAGAACTTCTTTATGGGGAATGTACCTGAGTTCGGTGACATTTTCCTAAATATTAGTCAACATATAGCGACAGGAAAGATGCCATTTAAATTATTATACGGGAGAAAGGCCACGTTGCCACCTATTTTATATTTAGTGGTGAAACCAATGTTGGGATGAGTACCGAGAAATATTTGAACTGACTGACAAATATTCTGTTTTCTATCAATCACAATCATTTGATACAACTTTAAATAAAAGGATATGAGAGAAATCAATGGATGATCTGAACTGACCGGCCTTAGCAGAATACCAAATAGGGGAAAGAGTTGCCTATTGCGATATGCATGGTTTGGTAGAAGAAAAAAATTAGATGCATTATGGTCAGGTCCATTAAAATGATTTCCCAAGACAGCGACTGATGCTTACTCCATCAAGAATCTCTTGGATGGAAGAGTTGTGAATTGAGTCCACACTAAGTATCTAAAGTGATGGATTGATTGAAAAATAAATGGTTCCCACTGGACCAATGAAACATTAAGTTGGTTATGTCCTAATGATTAGGTCAAGTCCAAAAAAAGGATCTCTGAACCAATCTAGATGGTTAAGTCTGAAAAAAAGACCTCTGAACCATAGAAAACTGGCAGGTTTAAGTACCCAGGACCCAGTTTGGGGGAAAAATAAAAGATAGACCGCTGAACCAAAACTAGGTCAAGTCCTATGGAAAAAAGAAGGATAAAGATAAATAATTGATAAAAAGTATTGGAAAAAAATTATAAATTGCACAAAGAAAAAGTTGATATGATTTTATATTTTTTTTATTATCTATCCTAAATATGGGGATGATTTCACCTATGTCGCCTCTTGGGGGAGGGAGGATGGATTGCAGTAGGAATGAACAGCCCGTCAAAATCAATGTGAGATCGGACTCTAGCAAGGGCTAAACCTACACAAAACCATGTTCTTTGAGTGGGCGCAGAGCCCTGTGAGAAAGCAACTAGGGGAAGGGAAATCGGGATGTCAGATGAAGCCAATTGTGAAACCCTGGAGTGGGGAGTAAAGCAACAGTTTAAGAAGAGGCAATTGGTGAATAACCCCAAGTAATCCCAATATGATACCAGAGCTGGAAGATTAGTCTTGAGTGCCTGACAATGGGCTTCATCAAAAACACCAGACATGTGGGCTGGCAGCGAACAAGGGATGCTTGATGGGGGTTGCTGAATCATGCCCCCTATCAATGCCATCAGCGGAAGATACCAATGGGAAGCGCCAGAGAAAAGATAGTTGTGCAGGGAGCAGATTGCATCCTGCAAGCAATGACTATGGGCTTCTTAGAAGCCAAAGCTGAACAAGCGGTGGAACCCAGGCGAGGCTGGAAGCTTCATAGACTAACTTCGAAGAACTTGGCCAGCAAAACAAAGAGCATAAGCGGCAGTATCACAATCCAGGATGTTATCGAGCTCAGAGGGATTAAGCGCTAGGGTCAAAGCCTTGGTGACTTGGGCCTAGAGTTCAGTGTAGGGGAGCTCGAAGTGAATACTGTTACCAATGGTGAGCTCAATAGCCAGAACAGCAGGTTTGTAATATTGTCTGAGTCAGAAGAGGAACTCAGGAAGCAGGTACAATCTGTCAAGAAATGAGCAATCAGGAGCAAAAAGCATAATCTCTGGAGCATCTATGACAACGGTCAGTGCATCAGCAAAAGGAGCCAAATCCAGGAGAGTTTTAAAGTCCAACTCTGGAATCGATGGCAGAGGAAGAATTGGCTGAGAGTTTTACAAAATGATTGCAAGCCTAGTTTTGGAGGGATTAGTTACTGTTTCTGGTAATTTGATGGAAGGACTAGCTTCTGGTGCCAGAATAGGCGTATGAGTCCTGGAAAGACCATAGAAGAGGTTCTGCCAAGAATCCCAAATCATCTGCTGGAAGAGATGGAGGTCTTGATCAGACAAACTATTTAGAAGCTGCTGGTATCATGACTCGGAATTCAACATATGAGCCAGATGAGAGGGGGATGTTGGACTTATATGGAAGTTGACATATGCACTCTACAATCCATAGAGTCCAAACTTGGAGAAATTAATCTCAAAAATTAATAAGATAAGCTCTCCAAGGAAAGTTTTGGAATAACTTGAGCCAAGAGGTTATGAAAGAAATAACAAGGGAGAATAAAAAATAAGTATTCTTAAATGAGCCATGAAATGAATATCAACAGCAAGAGTGTTCTGTCTAGGATGAGGAGAAAATTAGAAATCAAGGACGCTGGACCAAGAATCCAGAATATGACAGCAGGTCATATACCCTGATGGGGGGAAACTGGATCCTAGGACTAATATTTTCATGAGTAAAATGATCAGCCCAGCATGACAGTAGATCATGGGGACTGGGCTCTGAGAAGGTGGTAGCGAGGAGGAAGAGGAAGAACGCCATATGCCAAAGGTCATCTCAAGCATCATTGAGTATTGATGAGTGTACTCCACTTGAACCAATGAATTATTTGACCTAGCGTCTGAAGTGGTGTTCTCATGCACCAGTCCTTTACTTGCTGAGAATCTAGGCAAGAGGGGGATTTGTTGGGAATTTTGCCCATATTCCCAGCCTGCTATATTACCTGGTATCAATAGGGGAAAATTCCCTAAGGCGAAGTGAATTGGAAATCAGTTGGCCCGAGTTTTAGAGTAACTACGTTTGGGGAATTTTGGGATATTCATCTGGTCATATTCGTTGGGGATTGATCTGGGAAAATACATAAGATCTCATCAGGTGGAGTTGCTGATGAAATAAGGGCATCTGATAGTGATTAACTATCAGGTGTACCAATTGGGATTGGTCAGGTTTTATCACTAACTGATTGGGAATGAATATCAAGTTGTGAGGTGAGTGATGCCGCCTGCAACTAGTTAATTGATTGGTTGGTGCGTGATATGCCTTAATTGGTAATAATTCCCATTACCTAAGCAGTTCGCTAGCCAAATATGGTTGGTTCACTTGAATCAAGAGGAAAACGCTAGGGACACCTTTTCCAACTCTTTCCATTTTAGGTCTTGAGGATGTCCAATAACAGAATACTAGCCAGGATGGGGAAGACCATTGCTGCCGAGACTAGGATGGGTGAGTCAATGGCAACGGCTGCCATTTCATCGAAGAGGTGTAAACTGAGGGTTATACAGCTGAAATTCACTATATATAATCCCTAGGATTCACTATAATAGTAAACAGATTATACCACAGATAATACAGGAGATAATAACAGATAATATGAGTTATTTAATTTTAAGTTATCCATTTGGGATATAGTTTAAGGAGTAAACTATCATCAGCTTCTATTGTGCTATCCTGTCTCAAGGATTTTATTGCTATGTGTGCAGTAATTGGAAGACTCTTAGAGAAAAGAGTAAAGATCTGAGTGGGAATCTAGAGTAGAAGGAGTCACAATTGGGGTTAGCTGCCAACTGTGTGTTGGACTGAAGAGACTGTCACCAGGGTATCTCAGCAAAGATTGGATCAGACAGAGCAAGGTAACAAATCCCTATGGGTACGACATCATAAGTATTTAATCAGGAATACTGGACAAGCGTTGGGCCAAAATTTTTCATACTCAATTATGGATAATAGTCTTCATACTATCATCAATTAATAATCCATTCTACTATACAATGTGACGAAGCGCATGAGGAAACCAAACATGTGCAGTAAAAGGTTACTAAGGTTGCTTACTAATAACAACCACCAGTAAATTTTTACACTCACCTTCAAAATATGTGATTCTTGGTAGAATCAATTGGTAAAACACGCTAAGGACTCATTCTTCTGAAAAAATTCCCATTAATTCCTGCTTGCGTTTTGACATATGCATGAGACTTCCAAAATCTTTCATTGTGGTTACCTTTGCCTCCGAGTATGCCACCTGTCTCCCTCTATTTTGGGGACCACTAAGTTATGACAGTTGGTGTCCAAACAGTTCATCACTGTCAAAGTTTTTGACAATTGTCATACCCAAACATTGTCATATCAAAAAATCAGAAGACCGCAGTGCCTTATCCCAATGGAATGTGGTTACTTTTGGTGTAGCTTTATATTTCTAAAAAATTTCTCTAGCCACCACTCTTGGCTTGGATATTCAACTAACATGAGGAGTGATTTTAGAGTCCTCTCCAAAATGGCTGCAGATGTGGTCACATTATTTGGTGGAATAGTTGGCTTCCCAATTGGAGTTTTTGGGGTCCTTTATTTTGCATCAGTTGCCAAATAGGGCTCAAAGTCGCATTTATGATTCTTCAACTCTTTAACTTGCTTCATTAGATACTCTATGTTTGCGCTGAATGAATGCAACTGAATGCAATCTGATTCACATTCAGTTTTCAAGAATATAAAATCTCAAACTATACTCCTTCCTTCTTCTTTAATGACATTAATTTCTTAACAAATCATTGCCAAAATTGGAGACAACTTTGACTCCTTCATCAAACTTGGTAACTCTCTCCTCCAAGGTAGCAAACTCTTGATAATTGGCAGAATTGAGGCGTTATTGTTGACAATTGCCAACTCCATTCACAGTTTTCTTAACTCATTTTTGTATTTCATCTTATAACGTATAACCTACTTAAAACCCCATGTATTGAGCATCAAAATTTAGATTTAGGGACTTTAAATGAAAGCTAAAAACTATCTTTCCTCAAAAGTTAACTGCACAGTTTCAATATGTGCACAAGCGCATTGTCTGATAGTATTTGACGGTTGATTGATAACAGTATGAAGACTATTATACTTAGTTGAATAGATACCCCATTATGGTTTAACTCTTGACCTGTAATTTCCTTAAAAATTCTTGAGTTTGACTTTAGGAACTTCTCCATTATCCGCCTAACTTGATTTACTCTCAGATCCCTAAGTTTATGGCCTTTCATTTTGTCATGTGGAGTCTACAGCAAGTCCCATCTAAGCTCAGCTTATTTTCTAAGGATCTTCGATTCTTACTCCTTATCCTACAAAAGCGTCCCCAATTAAAACACACAGCAATACTTTCCTGAAGATGAACAGAACTAAAACCAATAATAAGTCCATCTAAAATGAACTCTTTGTTAATGTAAAAAATCAGGGGAATTTATAGAGGGAATTTGGGCCCCAACCCTCAGTTGGCGCCTCAGCCATGAACTGGCAGCCGTTGCCAATGAACTTCCCTTTGACATCTCACCAGCGATGGTATTCTCCATCTGGTTAGGATTACTTCGTCATACATCCTTGAGACCTAAAATAGACAGAGTCTGAAAACATTTCACTACCATTTCCCACTCAATCCCAGAGAACCAACCATAATTGACAAGCTACCTGCTTATGTAATGGGACTTGTTACCCATTATGGCAGGCTTTGAACCAAATGATTGATTCACTAGTTGCAGGCAGCATCACTCTCCTCAAAACTTGCTCATTAAATTCCCAATCAGTCAGTGATGAAGCCCAACTGATCCCAATCAGAACACCTGATAGTTAGTCATAGATCAACTATCAGATGCCCTCATTTCTTTGGCAACTCTTCCTGATGAGATCTAAAGCATTCACTTAGATCGTTCCCCAACGGATAAGCCAGGTGAATTACTTAAAATTCCCTCAAGCACTGTTAACCTGAAATTGGAATCAACCAATATCCAATTCACTCGCCATTGGGAATAATCCCCTAGCAATCCACAAGTATTTTAGTGGGCTGGAAAGGTGGGCAAAAATCCTAACACCTTTGTATTTTCTTTTTATTTTTTAAGATGAAATCAAAGCGCACTTCCAAATGATCATCTTCTTTCACTTTTATGTTGTGCACCCATTGTGTTACACTATCAATAGGAATATCTTTCATGGTACAATCAATTATATGCAGTATTGTTGAATGATGTCTGTGACCCTGTAGTGATCACCATATATAGGATTTCTGTTTTTTTTGTTACTTGATGTTGCTGTTACCAAGAATCTTATCATTAAAATAGTTGATTTGAGTCTAAGATTTACAAAAGTATTTTGTTTATTAAAGGGGTTGTTAAGTCTCACTTAGGTCCCAACAGCTAGAGTATAAAACCTATGGTATTAGTCAAAGGGTATTTTCAAGGTTAAGTTGTCAAACGGAGATTTAGATAAAAAGGGGCATCCTTTATAAATTAGCTTTGATGGTTTTATATGTTACATATAACACTAATATTAATAAAAAAAGAATAATATAGTAAAAGAGGGGAGTATTTGAATCAAGGCTAATCATTAGAATTTTTATTTTGGGTTCATGAATTCCTTTGAAGCCTAAATTTAAAGGTGAGAAACGTATTGTGAGCTATCCAAATCTGAAGAGACTTGGTATAAATTTAGTCAATAATCATGTAGATTGCAGATCCATAACCTTTGAGGTTTCAACTCAATTCAGTGCCTCATATGTCACCTGACATAGTCCGCCTGGAATTCAGATAATCCTTTGCTTTGGCTAGTCAGATTTTGCTTCAGGTATTTTGAGCTTAAGTCGATCCTATGAAGATTTCCTAGTACTGAGCTTTGGCTTACCAACTATTGATTTTTCTTTATAGTTAAGTGACGAGATTAATTGACCCCTTTTTCTGTTCTAGCCATCAATACTTTTTAGTTTAAATTAAATAAAGTACATCCTATCCTGTACAATACTCTGGTATCTGAAAACGATATCTGGATCATATGGTTTAGTTTATAAAATAAAAAAGTCTATAAGGTAATAGTTTGGATTGTCAGATGGATTAGATTTAACATCTGAATCAGGTAATTTGGGTTCTTACCAAATTGGTGTCTAAAAACAATATTTGGTCAATTTTATGGTCTAAATTATGCAGCTTGGCCATAAACTTAATCAGATGATCATACTTATTAGTTTGGGTTCTCAATTTCTTGGGTTATAAGCAAAAATTTGTGGCAATTGTTGGATTTTAGGTTAGGAATGAGCTCGCTGGTGCGTTAAAGCCTAAACTCCAACAAACAGGGGATTAAAACCATTTAAAATAATAAGAATAAATTTACACTAAAAACTAAAAAGCTGTAAGTTTTTATATTTAACTGAGGCAAGTGACCAGGGGATAAGCATTGGCAATATGTTTGTAGAAATGGTGGGGGGAGGGAAGAAATGCAAAGACTAGGTATGATTGGGCACCACGGGGTACACAGGTTACCCCTGTTGCCAGCTGTGACCGCCAGGTGTGGGGGGATTGGTGCTCTACTCCAAGGGGGTTGCCCCCACTATGGAGCAGGTGTAAAGGAAGGGGTCCGTGTGAAGGAACCAGAGCGGGAACCATGAGTTTATGAGTCTCTGTTGTCTTAGCCTCATATACCCATACAGCCAGGATTGGAAGTGCTACAGTTAATGTACGTGGAACCTATTGACAACTTCATGGATGGTAGGTACCGTTCCCTTGAATGCATCCAAGGCTATAGTATGGATCGTCCACATTGCAATGGGTATCAATAGGGAGCGCAGGGTGGATGGGATGGGGATGTGAGTCAGATTGTGAAGAAGCTCTTCGAGATAGAGATTTCCTAAACGTCTTTAATCTTGAGCAGGCGTGTGAATTCTCGCCATATGGCTTTGGATGGGGGACAGGTTACTAGGCGGTGGTGTAGGGAGCCCTCTCCTCCGCATACTGTGCAGGTTGCATGGAGGGAGTGGGTTTGGTCTGCTGTTCTGTAGGTCCTTCTTAGGCAGCACCAGGCGTTGGCCCTTACCCTTGGCTGGAGGAGAGGATGGTGCGTCATCCTCCATATTGCCTTTTGTGTGGTTAGGTCATAGGGGATATCCAAAGTGTCTAGGTAGTCGACTCTGGATATGGATGGGGTCATGGTGAGTATATCTTTGTGGGGGTGGTCTTCTGGCTTCATAACGCGAAGTGGGGTCTGGGTCGTCCCCTTCCCTGAACTGTACCGGTGGTAGGATGGTCCACCCCATGCGGCGGATGGTTTGGAGGAGGCGCTTAAAGTGAGGGGGGTTACATGTGGGCCCATTGCATTGGGGCAGTTAGCAAGATAAGTTAGTAAGCTAGAAGGATGGTAAGGGTTAGGTATTTTGAGTGCCTGCGCGAAGTAGGCCCTCACTGCTCTAGACCAGTGCTGTTGCAGGGGGTCCAGGGTTAGCACTTCCTCTATCCAGGTGCCCAGAATGTTGTTGGCGTGGTGCTCAAAATCTATCAGGGCCATGCCCCCACTGGAGCAAGGGCCATACAGCATTTTACCCTGGACTGGTGGGCGGGATCCAGGCCACAGCCAACCCTAGATGAGCGCACAGATCAATGTTATAAAGGTGGGGGAGAAGGAAATCGCATGTTTGGGGAACCACAGCATCAGGAGGATGAGCGAGTTGGCAACTGCCACTCGCTTTGTTAATCTGAGGTATCTACCCTTGAGGGAAGCGATTCTGTTGGATATCCATTGTAGCAGGTTATTTTCGATCATCTCACTTACATACCCTCTGTTTTCAACCATATCCCAAGGTGGCGGACAGGGGTGGTGGTGGGGGTAATGCAAATGGTAGGGCGAGTGAGTTTTTGCGTCTTGGGTTGTGTGTGATGGGGGATGTAGTCCAAATGGTGGTGTATTTGCCAAGGAGGATAATTTTGGTTTTCCGTTTATTAAGCAATGCACTACTCACCATGGAGTATTCCCCTGGGGTGCACTCCAGCTGTCGGGCGTTGCTGTTGTCAGCTATACCTGTTACACAGTCATCCGCAAAGGCTATTATCTTGACAATGGGCTGGCCTAGAGCAGTTATGCCCCTGAGGCGTGAGTCAGCAACGCGGAGGAGTGGGTTAAAGATGAATTTTTACAGTAGCGGGCTAAGGGGGCCCCCTTTCTTGAGCCCTCTGCATGGGGTGATCCTGTTGGTCAGGAAACCAGGGCCACATACCGCCATTGATGCGGATTCCATGAGGAGCATTGCCCAGTTGATGAACCTGGGTGGGAGGTTGAAAGCATGTAGTCACTCTTTTAGGTATAGACAGCTAATGTGGTCAAATGCCTTCTCCTGGTCAAGGAATATCAGGGCTCCAGTCGCTTTGGATTGGCATACATTGGCGATGGAGTGTATGTTAGACCAGATGGAGCGCCCTGGTGTAAAACCAAATTGGTTGGGTGATAAGGCTTTTGAGGCTAGTGCTCCCAGTCTGGTAGCTAGAATTTTTGTGAGTACTTTAATGTCAGTATTTGAGAGTGCTATTGGGCGCCAGTTGGCCAGGTCCAGTCTGTCGCCCTTTTTGATTAGGGTAATGACATAGGTGTCCTGGCCTCCTGGGGGGAGACGGGTCTACAGCAAGCACTGGTTCATAGACACTAGGAGGAGGGGGCGATCTGTATAAACTATTTCTTATAAAATTTGTAGGGTATCCCATCAGGGCCTGGGCATTTCCTATGTGGTGCAGCGCAGACTGTATTCCAGAGCTCCTCCTGCATTATCAGGCTTAGGAAATTATAGTCCGGTGGTACACTCTGTATTTGAGGGGAGTGTAAATTTTTTCCTTGGGGGTTGGGTGGGGTGTCGCAGTAAAGTTCAGTGTAATAGCAGTGGATTTCCGCCTTGACCTCCGTTGGGTCAGTTACCACAGTTCCATCAGCTTTGCAGACCCGTGCGCACTGGGGCATGTTGCCTTGGGATTGGTATTGGTGGAAGAAGAATGCCGAGCAGATTTCACCTTCTTTTATGTACTTACCTTTCCATGATACTTTGATTCTGTGTTGGTGTTCATGGATGAGGGAGTAAAGTAGGCTGAAATTTCCGCCCATTTGCGCCCCCAGTTCAGGCTGTATCCTGTTTTTGGGTATTGAGTTCAAGGTGGTCAAGCTCCGCCAGGGTGCGTCTGATTGTGGCGGTGTCCATGGTGTATTTGTGCGAAGCGATATGACAGCTCTTGTTTATTAGTTTGAATTTGAATTTTTCCCAAGATTCGATGGGATCTGATGCAAACAGGGCAGTAATTTTGGGCTCAGAGCTTCGTGCTTGACCCATTCAGAAACTTCAGGAAGTTTTATAATTTCCAGGTATAGCTTCCTCCAGGGCTTAATCACGTTTGAGTCCTGGTTGGCATGAACTGCACTGAAACTAGATGATGGTCAGAAAAATTAATTTTTTGTGGCGAAATTAGTAATGAGCAAGCAACAGGATTTCAGCATGAGGATGTGGTTGATGTGGCTCATCAAGATGAGTGTACCCTCGCATATGCTGGGGCAGGTCATGTGGGGAAGGAGTGGAGCCCCAGGGGGAGGGGTGTCATACAGGCCAAGGGATGCCTTCATTATGTGGAACTTGGAGTGTCCCAGTGGGTATCCCCATGGGGTTGGGCCATTGGTCCATAGTGGGATCGTCCCAACAGTTGAAGTCATCCAACAGGATAGTGTCTGGTGGGAGGTCAAGCGTTGGGATGGATTCAAGGAATTGTTTCCGCTCAGACAAGGTGCATGGTGCATAGATACAGGCTATCAATAGTGTGGCCTCTCAGCATGTGATTCTTGCGATTAGGATGCAGCTGTCTAAGTGTGATGAGGATTTGACGATTTTTAATTTTTTATTATTATGGATGACTACCCCACAGTGGGACGTCCATATCGACTTGGAGGTGAGACCCTGGCCGCCCAGGATCCCTCTTCCCCCTGTAGACAGTGGGTCTCTTGGATGGCCAAGATGTCTACTGGGGGTTTGCGCAGGAAGACCAGTTTTTGGCTCAGGATGCTTGAGCCCTGGCTCCTGCGATGTTTTTCATCCCTACTGACACTGAGGTGCCCGCGGCGCTTCAGGAGCGGTTTGCGGGCCTTCCAGCCCTAGTCCCCCGCTCATTGCCTTGTACTTGCTCCAAGTGTGATCAGGACAGTCTACTCCAAGGCTTCCAGTCCCTTACCTTGTGATGATATTGTGCGGGTATTGTTAGATTTGGGGATTGTATTAAGCTTTTCTGCACGTGATTTTGTTTGATTTGAATTGTTACGCTGATTGGTTTCTGATGTTTTAAGGGTTTCATTTTGGCGCTCTGGGCCCTGTTGGCTCATCCATAGTGGATGCGGAATGTCCTGGTAAGTTTATTTGATTGGGATCACGTGGTGATTCTGTCAGCTTGTTGAGAAAATTTTCTTCATGGGCTGTCCAATATGACTGTTTGGCTCAGATCGCATCTTCCATGATTGCTCCAGTTTGGGAATTAGTATCTGGTTGGCTTGTTCAGCTGATCTCCTCTCTGTCCATCTGGATTTGGTCTGGGTCAATAAGAGATCATTAGAGATGTGGCCTTGGCCGCTGCCCGCTTGTGGGCCTTCTGCACCTGTTTGCATAATTTGGGTGAAATTGGGTTGATGAGGATGTAGTATCCATCCTCTCCCCAGAGGAAAGCGTGGATGGCGTTGACCATTCTTCTGAAGGACTCCTCATCTTCATCCATGGCGTCATCGCAAAAGTCTGGGTCCATGATGCCCTCCTTCATGGAGCATGCATGCTCCTTGTGCCCCAGTGCGGTGCAATGGTTGCAGATGGGCGGTGCGCATCCTGGAGTGATGTGGAAAAGTTTTGACACTCCCCTGTCTGGGAGGTGAAATACCGCAGTGCATTGGATATTGGTATAATTTGCAACCATGTCAGGGACCAGGTCCATTACAGCAATTTGCCTTTCCTGTGAACAGATTTGGCATCAGGTGGGAATGCTGAAGTTCTAGTTGTTTTATTTCTCCATAGCTTTGAAAGCTGAATTGGAGTTCTTCTTTGATTAGCTTATAGGGGAGGTTGGTGGGAAGCAAATTGAATGAGATGGACAAAGTGTTTGCTTTGTTCCATCAGGTGCGTGTGGTGCACACAATTCGTCTGCCCTTGGGGAGGGCTATTTTGACACAGACTTTTGCTGCAGCGTCTGCATCCTCTTCAGTTTTGAAGCCCATATCAATCCAGCCATGGTGGATGGTGTGGGTGGTAATGTATACCGCGTGGGGAAAGAGGGAGGCCTGTGCCTCACCTACCTTCTCCCACAGAGTTGGGGAATCAACCCCTAAATAAAGTTGGAGCCCCTATTACACTTTTGATATGGGCTGTACATATTGTATTTCCATGTACTGGTTTTGTTTTGTGGTAAACTCCACAAACCTGAGCGGTGTTTGGGTTTGGGTTTTTTTGGCAGCATTGACTCCCGGTCCCCCTCCAGGGCATTTTTTACCCTTGGGTACACAGTTTTGGCCATTTCCTTATATAAATTTCACCCAGGTTTGTTGAGTTTTATTGAATTCGCTCATCTCACCTGTGTGATTATCAAAATTCATCTGCTCAAATCGAATCTTAGTAATTGATGTTATTGTTACAGAAAAGAAAAGCAAAAAGTTGTAAGCTTTAGTTTATTAAGTGCCTTGGGGGTAAGAAAACAGAGACCTATTCATTAGTTGATACATAGTATTTAAATTGGCGAGACTTGAAGTTTAGAGGGCTTAGTAAAACCTGAATTAGTAAATATTGTGATTCAACCTATTGGATCTCAGAAACTCGCCTAATTTTAATGAACGATTAATGGAAAGTTGATTTTGGTAGGATATCGTTGTCCGGGAACATTTTAATTAATTTTACCCAATCAGTGGGAATGAAAATATTTTTACCTTGCAATACCCCTTCCAACCCTATAAAAGAGGCTGGCATCCACAGGATAGGTTGCACTAAATTAGTGGTTGCCTGGAGAGGAGCCTTCAATGGGCTCACCTAAATTTGCTACATAGTTGGCGCACTTGATTCCCTGACTTCAGGGTTCTGGGACAAGAATTAATACTAAATCTATTTCCCCAATTTAAAGGATTCCACCAAGAATTGGCCACAGTCTTTAGGCCAATTTAATTTTTTCCTCCTTATTTTAAACTGGAACACTCTTATTAACTAATCAGATATTAATTGTTCAACAGCAATCAATCTTCATTATATTTCAAATAAAGGCCATTGATTAGTTAATTTTAGGACATCAGCTATTGATTCATCTAATTTCTTAAATCTGGCTACTTTTTTAAATTTTTAATCTAAATCATATGAAGATTTATTGCAATTTTGAAATTTAGGTTAGGTGATTAAGTTGTACTACTGTAAAGCCATCTTGAGCTATTGAAATTGGGTTGGAGGGTTTGTACTCTGATAAACCATTAGGAAGACTAAATTATAAGTAAAAATTAAATAATTAATAAAGGGTTAGTTTTAAATAAAGTGTAAAAAGATTAAATTTGAGTTTGAGAGTCCTCAGCTTGGATGACCTAAGCAATTTATTGGTCGTTTCATTGGCCTCAGTTGATGGAAATAAATGGGTGTGGAGGTACTCAGTTTGGTTATTCCTTTGTTGGAACAATAAGGAGCTTTGGCGTTGTAAAATAAAACAAGCATGGATGCATTTTGATAAGCTGTTCTAATTTCACTATCAGAAAGCAAGGAGCCTCATCACAGGGAAGCAAGGTATGTGCAAAGTCAGCTGGTTTGGCTACGCTAATTTTATTGTTTTGACATAAAGGAGCTTTGATGTCAAGAAATTAAATGAGTGCAGAGGCATCCTGTTTGGCAATTTTTTTTACTTTTAGAACGTCAATGAGCTTCAAAGCAGGTAAGTAAGGTAATTGCGGAGGCAGCTGATTTTCTGGTATGATTTTATTGTCAGGAGGCTTCAGCTTGCTGAGAAATTAAACATGACTGCTCTGGTAAGTAATTTTGAGTTTTCAGATTTTTTAGTTTTGTGTAATCCATGAACTCTTCTTCCAATTCTTCCTTGGGATTTGGCTCTTCCACATAAAATTTTATAGTTGGAATAATTTTTTAAGCTTGCGCACACATTTTATATGCTCGCAGTAATCTTAATTGGTTTCAGAGATTGTTTTTTGCATAAATTGTTAGTAAAGCATGGAACTATTGTGGTGTTGTTGTGGCGGATCCATTAAGTGTTTTTGCAATTCCACAAATTTTTGGGACGTTTTTTCTATGGCAGCATATGCTAAGTACAACTCTTTTTTAAGCAATTCAAAAACTATCATCTACATAGTACAACTTGTTGGTGATCCTTCATGCAGAGTACATGTTGCAGTCAAAGATAACTTTATACTGCAACTGGTAAAAGCAAATACTATGTAGCCACTAGTTCTTGAAGCTCTCCTCTTTGGCCACATCCTTTATTGCCCTGATTAGTTAGTAAAACAAGTCACTCAAAGTTTTTAAGACTTGTGGGTTTGAGTTTAATCAAACTTATGTTGGTAAAAGAATTTTCATATTACCACGTGGCGTCTAATGTAGCAGTTTAGGCTGGCAGTGTCATGCCATAGTTGTTTTTTAATAGAAATAGTAGTTATGTATTCTCCTATTAGTATTTTAATTTTACTCAATAGAAACTCAAAGTTCTCCTGCAGTGAGAAGTGAAATTGTCTTTGTTGCTATTGCCAACAAGCTGATAATAATTATTAGGATAAAATTTTGATGGTCAAGGCTCTGCCTGACCACTACATAGCCCTGACCCCCCTAAGGTGGGGATTGGGGCTATTAGGCTTGAGGGCGATGACCCTTGAAAATGGCAATCTGACAAATCAGATGCCAATAAATTGACAAAACCTTGGAACAAAGGCAGCAAAGGTCAACATAAATGGTGACTGGCCAATCAAAGGCTGCCAACTCAAAGGATGATGAATGAAATGAGGATAATGGCAATGGCAAAGGGCAGCCCAGCGAATCAGGGGCTGCCAAGCTGAATTATGCCAAAAATGGAAGCGTCAAGAAACATGGCATTGAACAGCTCAGCGAATCAGGAGCTACCAAGCCAAATAATACTTAAGATGATAATGATGAGAATCATGGCATCGGGAAGCTCAGAAAATCAGGAGCTGCCAAGCCTAATCTGCTGCTCAATGAGAATATTAAGAGCCATGGTGAAGGGCAGCCCAGCAAATCAGGAGCTGCCAGACTGAATTATCCCAAAAATATAAAATTTTTGTGATAAGGATGACATGGGAATGCTGAGCTCTGATTCATCCCTGACAAATAAAAATATATGCGGAAAAGTTTCTGTAACGCCACAGGTACCTAACAAACAATCTAGAATGGGCCTAGACAGGAATATCGGAGGCTGAGATCTTTGAAATAGGCCCACAAATAGCCCGCCATCTGCAGACTCTGCAGGAAACAATTTCCTCATATCCCCTGTTTTATAATATAAAAACAACAAAGCGAAGGTGTTTAGAATAACTTCATCTTCTAAAATATCAAATAAAAACTTCAAAAATCGAAAATAAAATTTTTAAATTTCAAAATCATTTATTGAGATTTTGAAGGAAAACAAGGGATTTTGAGTTAAAAAAATGGACCATTCCTTGGATTTTGACAGAGCTGTCACCTCTCTGTATGCTCTCATTGGGGGACAAACTGTCCTCTTCAGTGTGAGCATCATCCTCACCGTGTTCCAAGAATACCTTAATCGCTCATCAATTCCAATGAACAAAGGACTTAACCACCGCAGCCCTCTCATGTTTGTGGGACCTCACATGGGCCCTCTTGCCCAACTGTTTTGTGGCAATGTGGGAAGACCCCGTTTGTCACATTAGACGAAGTTCATTTAATCTCATCTCCCTTTTATGGGATAGATGGGGAGACCATATGAGAGAGCCCTACCTGCTTGGTATGAGCACACTACCACTCTCCTGATGGTCATCTTTTCCATCCTGTTCCTGCTGAGGGAAGCTGATCGCCTCCTCCTGTCCTGAGGGAATCCCGTCACTTATGTCCAACACGCTGATGCCACGCTTGAGTTTAGACAAGCATTGACCCCAGAGGAGTTGAGTGTAATGCACGGAACCTTCTCTTGCGTTAGATTACAGGCCTGCCCTACAGCGGCCTCTGGGGGTACAATGGCCGCATCCCTCCATATTGCCCAGGTGATAGCGGACCTGCCTAAGAGCCTGTATATCTAGCTCACTGACCTTTTGGAAACACAGCCGGCCCATCCAGCCTCTCTGGAGGACTTCCTCCACCTTGTGGAAAGAGCCGCCACCCTAAATGACTCTCAGGATGCCGCCTGGTCAGCGCTCTTGGCCCTCAGCCAAGGGATAATGGCCATTAAGGAGTACGCTCAGCTTTTATGGCCCCTAGCCAAAGCCACAAAAGTGTCTACTTCCCAGCTCGCACGTATGTTTAGGCAGAACCTTCGCCCAAACATCTTCACAGCTATGGCCGCCACCTGCCTGGGGGCAACCTTGGAAGAAGAGGTCACTGTTGCTTCTCAGGTAGAGAACCAGATAGCCTTGACCCAAGCCAGGGCCCCTGTACCTGGGAACCACAGTAGATTCCACGGATGATGTGCAGAGTCAGAGCCCATCTCAAGTCATATGGGGCAACAAGAGCAGGGGGCCCCGCGGAAAATGCCCCATGCCTTGCAGCTCCTGCACCCACTACTCCCAGCAGCTCGGATGGCCCCACCTACAACCTCTTCCCGACCCCTGCTCACATTTCTTTGCTCAATAAAGGAAACAGTTCCTCCTACCTGTTTATTCCATTTACTTTGAAGCGAAAGAAGAAAAGGAAATGGGCAAAGTTAGAAAAACTGTGGGCTTTAGTGGACACTGGAGCTGAAGAAAACTACTTGAACTGAGAGTTAGCCAAGAAATTGGGAGTACAAATGCGAGAAAAGGGTACTGTGACTCTTGTGGACACCTCCAAGTCGTCGGAATGCTGGGAGATTGAGCCCAGGATCAAGCTTCAACAGGGACTCCACCACAACTGGGAAGACTTTTGCGCTATCCAGAACCTGCCCCACCCCATTGTTCTGGGCATAAAATGGTGGCATAAGTACTCCCCACATTTTGATCTGGAGGAGGTCTAGGTGATGCTTCACCCCATGGATCAAGAGCCTATAACGTTAGAATTCTTTACCTCGGACAGAAGCAGGACTGGCGTGAACTCTGTGCACCTAGGGACGGAGAGGGAAAAGATACTGGAGGAATTTAGAGACTACAAACACCTGTTCCAGAAGAGCGTCGCCGCCACCTGCGATCCACAGGGCCCCTTTGCATTTTTGTTCAAGTTCAAAGAGGATGCTGAACTCCCAAAAGGAAGCCTGGTGTACCCCCTGAACCCCAGAGCGAAGGAAGCCCTAGACCTGTACGTGAAGGATATGTTGGAGCTAGGGATGATTGTGCCCTCAAAATCTCCAGTGGTGTTTTCCATCCTCCTGGCCCCCAAGGCCAATAGCAAGCTCCGCCCCTGTGTGGACTACCGCCATTTAAATGCCATAACTGAAATGGATCCCTATCACATTCCGCTAATGGCGAGAATCTCACAGATGATTGCTGAGAGTCAGGTGTTCTCTAAGTTGGACCTGTTTGACACTTTCAATTAAGTGCCAGTTGTACCCGAGCATCAACAGTACATGACATTCAAGTGCCACCTAGGGGTATATGAGTACAAGGTTATGCCGTTTGGACTTAAGAACGCCCCAGCCGTTTTTAAAGGACCATTGACCATGCCCTGGGCGACTTGATCAGGAGATGCTGTGTCACGTACATGGATGACATCTTGGTGCTCTCCAAGTCTCGCGAGATGCACACAGAGGACGATAAGAAGGTCCTCAGTGCACTGGACAAGGCTAACCTGCGACTGAAGCCCTCCAAATGCGAGTTCTACAAGGGCTCAGTATCTTTCCTAGGAAAAGTTGCATTCAAGAAGGGGACAGCCATCTGCCCAGACAAGATGACGGCAGTGAAGGAGTGGGCAGCGCCAATGGATAAGACAGGTGTGCGCAGTTTCTTAGGGGTTGTGAATTTCCTGAGGAGATTCACTAAGGACCTCTCAAAAAAAGCCGCCCCACTTACCCGGTTGACCAGGCAAGTCCCTTTCCAATGGGAGAGGAAGAAGAGAGGGCGTTCCAGGCCATCAAGGAGGCCCTTCTCACAAAGCCAGTTCTAGCGCACCTGGATGCCAATTGTCCATTCATTGTAGAGACAGATGCTTCGAATTTCGCCATTGGGGTAGACTTCTTGCAGACAGGAGAGGATGGTTTATAGCACCCAGTATGCTACTTCATCAGGAAGATGCTACTGGCGGAAACAAACTACCCTGTCTATGACAAGGAACTCCTGGCGATTGTCATAGCACTAGATGAGTGGCAGCATCATCTGTTGTACACGCGTCACCCATTCGTGATCTGAACTGACCACAGGGCCTTGGAGTTCCACAAGAGCCCCCATAGGATGAACCAAAGACAAGCCTGCTGGCACCTAAAGCTATCTCAATATGATTTTAAAATAAATATAAGCCTGGGGAGAGCAACTTGCTCCCAGACCTACTTAGCTGAGACCCAAAAATGACCTTTGCGAAGGAGGATCTGAAGGAGTTCAACATGGCCACGATGCTTCCTCCCCAGTTGTTTGCATCGATACATAAAAAAACGCGCTGACTTAACAGATAGAATCTGGACAGCCCAACGACGCACCAAATCTGAAGACAAGGTCAGGAGAGAGATAGAGGGAGGGGACCCAAGTGAAGGCTACAAGAATTTCAGAAAGGAGGGGGGCCTCATCCTGCACCACGACTGCCTATGGGTCCCAACACTCAAACTTCAAACAGAAGTAATGGAGTTATGTCATGACCACCCCCTGGCGGGACACCCTGGGTGGGGAAAACAATCGAGCTGATACACCAGAACTACTCCTGGCTGGTCTTAGTAGGAATGGTAAGAGGGTATACCACGCGCTGCCTTACCTGCACCCAATTAAGGTCATCTCGTAACAAACCCACAAGGAAGTTAAAACCACTACAGATCGCCCAAATGCTGTGGACCTCCCTGAGCGTAATTTTATCACCAGGCTCTCAAAATCAGAGGGCTACAATGTGGTCATGGTGGTGGTGGACCGACTAACAAAATATGCTGAGTTCTTCCCATGCACCTCTAAGGTCACAGTGAAGGACATGGCTGAAATCTTTGTGAGGGAGGTCTTTGCTTGACATGGACTCCCAGATAAGATCATCTCAGACAGGGGCCCGCAGTTCATCTCCAGGTTCTGGAATCACCTCCTGGCAAATCTTAAAATTAAACCATGCCATTCCTCCGCTTACCAACCCCAATTGGATGGCCAGACGGAGAGGATCAATCAGACTCTGGAACAGTACCTATGGTGCTACATCACCACGCGACAAGATCATTGGATCAAGTGGCTGAGGATTGCACAGTTTACATACAACAACCTGGCACACTCATAAACTGTAATGTCGCCCTTTTTCATGAACCACAGGTATCACCCATGGACAATGGAGGGACACACTGGGGGAATGAACCCCGCAGCAGATGAGTTAGTGACTGGAATGAAAAATTTTTGATACATTGAGAGCCAACCTGGAGAAGGCGGTGGAGGCCCAGAAGAAGAGGGAGGATGCGCATCACTCTGAGGCTCTGTCCCTCAAAGATGGAGATTACATTTTGATAAATGCCAAACACTACTCACCCCCAGGACAATGTAGGAAGTTCAGACCCATAAACCTAGGACCCTACAAGGTCCTTTAACAGGTGAATGAGGTGGCGTACAAATTAGAATTCACAGAAGGATAGCGCGCACATCCGGTCTTTAATGTTTTGCAGCTCAAGAAATATGAAGGACCCATAACAGCAAAGCCAGAGCCAGTCCAGTCGGACAACCCAGGGGAGGCGGAGTACAAGGTGGAGGAGATTCTGGACACTAAGATCACTCGCAAAAAGCAATGGTACTTGGTAAAATGGGTCAGGTACCCAATAGAGGTTCCTCCTGGCAAACAGCCATCGATTTCACCAACTGTCCTTGGAAGGTGGAGGAATACTGGGGGTGCAGGGGGCTCTTCTTTGAGGGGGGCGATGTGACAGTCAAGGCGCTGCCTGACCACCACATAACCCTGACCCCCCTAAGGCAGGGATTGGGGCTATTAGGCTCAAGGGCAACGACCCTCAAAAATGGCATTCTTATGAATCAGATGCTGATAAATTGACAAAACCTCAGAATAAAGGCAGCAAAGGTCAATGTAAATGGCGACCAAGCCAATCAAAGGCCACCAACCCAAAGGCCGATTAATGAAATGAGGATAATGCCAATGGCAAAGGGCAGCCCATCAAATCAGAGGCTGCCAAGCTGAATTATGCCAAAAATGGAAGCGTTGAGAACCACGGCATTGGGTAGCTCAGCAAATCAGGAGCTGCCAAGCCAAATAATACTAAAAATGGAAATGATGTGAATCATGGCATCGGGCAGCTCAACAAATCAGGAGCTGCCAAGCCTAATCCGCCGCTTGATGAGAATATTGAGAGCCATGGTGAAGGGCAGCCCAGCAAATCAGGAGCTCCCAAGCCTAATCCGCCGCTTGATGAGAATATTGAGAGCCATGGTGAAGGGCAGCCCAGCAAATCAGGAGCTGCAAACTGAATTATCTCAAAAATGGAAATTTTTGTGATAAGAATGACATGGGAATGCTGAGCTCTGATTCGTCCCTGACAAATAAAAATATATGCGGAAAAGTTTCCATAACGCCACAGGTACCCAACAAACAGTCTAGAATGGGCCTAGACAGGAATATCGGAGGCTGAGATCTTTGAAATAGGCCCACAAATAGCCCGCCACCTGCAGACTCTGCAGGAAACAATTTCCTCATATCCCCTGTTTTATAATATAAAAACAACAAAGCGAAGGTGTTTAGGATAACTTCATCTTCTAACATATGAAATAAAAACTTCAAAAATCGAAAATAAAATTTTTAAATTTCAAAATCATTTATTGAGATTTTGAGGGAAAACCAGGGATTTTGAGTGAAGAAAATGGACCATTCCTTGGATTTTGACAGAGCTGTCACCTCTCTGTATGCTCTCATTGGGGGACAAACTGTCCTCCTCAGTGTGATCATCATCCTCACCGTGTTCCAAGGATACCTTAATTGCTCATCAAGCCAATGAACAAAGGACTTAACCACCGCAACCCTCTCATGTTTGTGGGCCCTCACATGGGCCCTCTTGACCAACTGTTTTGTGGCAATGTGGAAAGACCCCGTTCGTCGCAACTATGAGGTGCCTGAGTTGGACAACTTGGGTTAAAATGGCTTAGCTTGGAAATTCTAACTTCCTTGGATGGAACTATATGGCAGAATGGCTCCTGTAAGGCGATGGCTAAGCACTTTGCAATTAGTAGGGTCCATACATGGCAACTTTATGTGCTCTAAAAAGCTAATGTTATTGATGAGAAGCTACAAAAGAACCTAAAATGTAAATTTAGAAATTAAAAAGTATAATTAGGAATTATTCGACAAGTAAAAAATGGAAAAATTTAAAGTACAAGGGGAGAATTGATATTATTATGAGTGATAGGTGTATACCACGCTTGAGGAAAAAGTGGATTCAGGAATGTAGGAGGTTATGGCACAATCCAGGTTCATACTTAATTTAGATCACAAACATTGTTTTAGGCTGGACTGAGATAAATTATTGTAACACAGTTAAGAGGTTTCCATTATCTATTAGGAAACCAGCAGATAGTAAGGTATAATATGTCGCATTAGGTTTTTAATGGAGCGAATAGTAGAGCTAAATATTGAATACAACTCGTAATTAATTTTAATATGATAATAAGTTAGTTAGGACAACCTTCATTATCTCATTGGCCAGTAGGTACTATTGGGGCGATTTATACCAATTATTTAGTTGTGAATTCGGAAGATCAAGGGAAATTACTTGGTGCTTTAAAATCTAGTGTTAACTTTGAATAATTCTATGGCTAGTAAAGCATTGATTGATTAATTATAGATAAATATAAACTAAGTCCACTGTAAAGAATAATTAAGAATGAAAACCACAGTCAAGGCTTCACCTAAACTAGATTAAAGTCTGACACTTTAATAGATTAAAAGATATTTAAAGTAACTATCAATACTAGGGAAAAAGTAAAAAATCATAAAAATTAGTTATAATGTTGGTCATAACTTTTCTAAGTAGATTATGAATAATTTCAAAAAATTTACCAGTTGATTTTTTATTATCACATTGTGATTTTTCTTGCAAATTCTTAGTATGAACTAAAGTCATATATAGCTTTTTTCAACTAACCCATAAACTCACCTCATTTGAGAAACTTCTGGTTGTAGCACATAATATTAAGAAAAATGAATGAAACTTGATTGAAAAAGAACTACTCTTTAGCAGGAGGGATTAAAGCACAATCTTTTATGATATATTTTCATACTTCTTATGAAAGTAATTTACATATCAATTAAGATGGTTCAATAATTATAGGTCAAATTTCTAGGTGATGTATCATATAAACAAAACCCTCCATATCTCTTAACATAATTTTATAGTTTATTATGAAACAATGGAAATTTTTTATTTAATGTGTAAAATACTAGCCTGAGATAAGATGTGAAGTCTAGAGTTATTAAAATCAATCTACATATCACCAAAAAAGTCATTAATGTTAAAATAATCAGTAATCTCTAACTATAATTTAAAGACAATATATGAGAAAACCTGATGTTAAATTTTTTTTTCTGACTGTACATGTAAGAGCCAGGAAAGCCTAAGTTTGTTTTGTTAACACCTCACGAACCCTGTGGAACCACCCAAAGGTTTAAAGCAACTATAATAATGATGGCTCAAAAGTCCTCTATCTAACAAAAGGTAAGCCACTTTAGCTGGTGCATGTTAGCAGCAATGAGCGCCAAGATGCACATAAATGATTTGATAAAATGGACAATCTTAAAAAGTCTTAAATGCATTTTTTATAAAAATCGTAGAAATAGAGAAAACTAAAATATTCCAGTACCCTCACTGTGAGAGCATTGTACTTATATTAATAATAGTTTTGCAGTCATCTTGGCTGCAAATTGAGCCCTGCAACTCTCTGTTGTTTTCTCCTTATGCTTGATGTTCTTGAGTCCATTCATAGAATATGGTTGGAGTCAAAAAATCTTTTAAGAATTAGAGGTGGATGGGATGAAGGGGCAAGCCATTATTGGCTGCTCTTTAATTTAAAAAGAACTTATAAGAAATTTCTTATATAAGACGCGCTATATCCTCAAAGCTGTCACTCAAATGCCAATGGAAAATGAAAAAATGGGGAGATAGTAAAAGTGGAGACTAAAAATTCCGTTTAGAATTATTTAAAAATCATGAAAAACTATATGATCTTTACGTTTAAAAAAATAAAATGGAAGTGATTTTAGGGGGAAATATGTAATTTAGAGTAGCACACGGTTTAAGGGAAGACTTACCTGGAATAAATTTGACATTCTGGTGATTGGTTGGGGAATTTTTTTACTTAATAACCTTACCCTCTCATCATACAATCAACTATGAAGAGTGAGTTTGGGAGTAGGATTTTTATAAAAAGAAAGATAGCAGGCAATACTTGACTTTATGCCTTCTGAGACAAGCCTAACATTAACTTTTCCTTTTTTACCAAACTTCCAACAAGGTTGGCTTACCAAGATTCCATCTTTGCAAGGGAGGTATTTTAGGGTTAAATCAATGGCGCAATGCCACTTTGTGGTTTGTAAACGGAATAGTAATTTACTCTATTCTAGGAATCACACTGTAAACTGAGGGGTCTGCTCATGCTGTGGATGGTGGGGTATGGGAAGGGTTGACAACATGGGCAAAGGCCAAACAAAGACCCAATTTGGGAAGTAGTTTAGGAGCCCAATCATTGGGCAAAAGTCCAAAAGTAATTAGCAATATTTCTTAAATAATACAATGCACATCATTAGTAGCTTGATTAAACTCCACAATGAGATATGAAAGCGCCCTATAATCAAATACAGAGGAACATTTGAAGAAAACTGTAGTCCTTGGTCCAGAACCAGGAATTGCACACCCTTGAGAACAGAATTGTCATATAACAATCAGCAGCTTATGGAAGGTGGCAGGAAGCATGGGACAATCCAACCTACAAATAAACCCAAACATGAGGTAGGGTCTTGGAAGACAGAGAGACATGGAAGGTTCACGCTTCACTGCGGCAGAAAGTTGGGTTTTGACTGGCTAAATATATAAAATCCAGGGGAGCCCAAGTTTGCTTTGGTAAACACATTATATTTCCTGAGGAACTACCCAAGGCATCAAGCAACTAGTAATATGATTGCTCTGAAGTCACTATCTGATAAAATGTAAACCACTTGTAGAGATTTGTGAACCTTGTGCTCAATCACTCTCAGTAATTAGCACCAACTGTAACCCTCTGGGATACTCACCTAGGCTCCCACTACTACTTTGCAAGTTCTTGATCACTGCATTATTATTACTATTGTTATTGATTTAATCTGGGTAGTAAAAATGACGAATACTTAACTTAAGTTAAGTTTTTCTAAAACCACGTTGATTAAAACGTCCAATACTAGACTGGTGCATGCCCTTATTCTCTTTGAAGTCATTTCTGAAGTTGCAGGAACTCCTACCTCCTCACTTTCCTCAGTTAGTTACTCTTCCATATTCATCTTGTAGAGCCTGGAAGAGTTCAGATGACAAACAAACAACATAAGGATAATATCCTTGCAACTCCTCTTCATTGCTTGGATATTGAAATCAAAGCCAATTTGAATTTAAAAAAATATAAAAATCACTGCTCAATCAAGCCAAAGCTTACAAATGTCGATGCTTTTGACGCATGCTTTCCCAGCTCAGGATGGTGGTGCACCGCCATCTGGCTTATTTTGTCTACCACCAAAGCACACCCAGGCTGGCTCTGCTAGCCCCACTAATGAGTCCCGGCGTTGTGTCCCCCTTGGGACTTGGCTCACCATATCATGAGTTCCCAAGCAGTGCTCCAGAGCCCTTTAGTGCTCCCATGGAGCAATTTGCGTTTTCAGCTTTTAGGTCAATTATGGGAACCTCTCCCCATAAACAAGCGCAGCCATCATTGAGATTCCACAGCGGTATTTAAAACTGCCAGCTTCATAGACTTCTGCCACTTTAAGGGGTATTTTGACCTTGGTTTCTGTTCCAAGGCTGATGCAATGGCAGCATCTAAGCTGACATTATTTTTTTAAAAATCCTGCTCCCTACTGTTAAAACCTAGCTCATGGAGGAGACCACTTTGATGGTCCAGTTTTCCAAGTTTCCCTCCCACCTTTCCCCCAAAAACCCCCACCATGAGATTACAGAGGGTTTGGCCATTTATGGTGAAGACCCCGTGCTGCAATTTGTGGTTCCAAATGGAGTGGATCATTTGGTAGGGCTGCATGGCTTTGTGATGATCTGCCCATTCCATTAAGACACCCATCTTTTGATTCCCCTCACACGGTGATCAGATCATCCCCTGATCGCCCATTCTGGGCTCACATTGAGAATGGCCTTGCCATTTGCCCCTTATTCTTTGAGCTTTATTACTCAAAGCTCAAGTGTCCTCCAGCTTCCACCTCCGTTTCTTCCACCACTCCCCCTGGCATCAGCTCAGCAACTGCTGCATCCAAATTTTTTGAGTGGGGCTTAATTCTCCCGCCCCCAAACTCAGTGAATTCTGACATGGCTTCCAAAGCTGCAGCTAATAAAAAATTAATTCTCTAAAAGTTTGGTCAATTTATGCAAACCTGAGCTGATGGCTGAAACAGTTTTAGCTGAGCTGCCATAGTCAACAGTTTTATCCAATCAGGTGTGGCCAATTTGCCAACTCTGGTGGCTGGGCCAGTGTTAGCCAAGTTAAATCCTTTAAAGTGTCTCGATTGGATTGACAAAAAGACCAGTCATATAAAGTTGAACCGGATTTTGCAGTGGAGAAGTTTTCATCAATCCTCTTAAATCATGTCCCCGCTATTTTCATCCTAAAAACAGTTTTCCTTATTATAAAAATATAAATAAAATGGCAATTTAAGCTACTGCATCTCCTGCCAACACCCTACTCCACCAGAAGCTTCATAGGGCAATGGAACCCCTGGTTGAGGGTATTTCAATACCCAATTTCCTTCTTGATTTTGAGGAAGTTGTAAAGTATGAAATTGAGGAGCTGGCTTTTGGTGCGAGCTGCGCCTGCATTGATGCAGCAGAAAGCCTCTTTTTTGATCCTAATTACCATGAAACCTGACGGCGCAGCAAGTTATTTACTTGTGTGCCTGCTCTCATCACTTTTGCTGAGCGCCAACTTGCTCAATAAATTGAGGCGATAGACACTACTGGCCCCATAAAAGAAGAAAACCCACAACTTAACCTCCTTATGCCCCATGCTGCTAGTGCTCCCACCCCAATGCTGTCCGCCATGGTCTGCCAGCTAATTTGGGCGCTGGACAAAAGTTTTCCCAAAAGCTTCCTCCCCTTCTGATATAGCTTCCTAGGCTATTGGCTGAGGTGCCATGTTAGTAATTTTTTATTTCTAATAATCCCTTTGTTTGGTCCATTTTGCAAAAAAAAGATGTGTGGTGGCCCCCTTTTTGGGTTGGGCACCATTAGTGCTAAAAAAGGATAACATCCTTGAACTCTTGTCCTAATAGTTATTTATACACCATTGTATAAAACAAATAATTTTTTATCAAATTAAGATCTGTCTTTATTGGAAAAGTATAGGTGGGTTTATAGTACTTTGACAAATAGCTTTTCAGCTGTCCACTGGAGATTTATTATTGCCCCAGATGCTTTGACTATTGAGTTTTAGCTTCCAAATACTGGCAGTTATCTTTTCCTTGATTATTTGTGTAGCATAATCCTCAATGTTGGAAACCAGTATTTTGTGTTGGGAGTCAGACATCAATATATTAGGGTCATGTTGCCTGACAACGCTTTCAACATTGAAACAAGCGTTAAGAACGCCTTGGTAGTTTTGACAAACTCCCCAACCGTTCAATCAGAACTATTCCACATATTAAAATGACTATGGAGGTGTTACTTCCTCATTGAATCACTGCTCAATATTGTCAGAAATGATCCCCTGATGAAAATACTAATCAAAAGATTCATCATATCTCTTCAATTGATTATATACAGCAAATACTTTAGTCAGCAATTATCACCAAATTATCAGATTGGAAATACCATTTTTTTGAAATGCTTAATTTATCAAAGGGATTACAAATGTGGCCAACTGAAAATTCAACACCACTTTAGTTGGTGTATGTTGTCTTAAGTTTGCGTTATAATTCATGAAATGTTTTAATTTAATAGATAGAATAAAAAATCAGAATTGAAATCATTTTTATCTTGAAAAAAGTGGGAATGGTGAAAACTAAAATATGACAGTACCCTCACAATTAAGAGCACTGATCTTAGGCGAGATAAGGGTATATAATCAGTTGTGCTACTCTTTGGGACCCTTGAAATCTCTGATGTCTTTTTAAAGTTGCTTAATGTTTTTAGTACTAGATGGTTCCAACCCAAGGGGGGATTCATCGATGTAAAGTTGCTTAATGTTCTTGAGTGCACACATAAAAAATAGCCAGATCACAAGATTGTTGGGAGAATTGTGGGTGGGTAGGATGATGGATACACTACATGAATAGATGTTCTTTTAATTTATTTTTGCAAATTTTTTAAAAAATATAAATCAAAATTCGCTCCATCTTTGATGTTCCTGGCGCTCATTAGATAAAAAACGTAAAACTAGAAAATTTACAGGGTAATAAGAAAATGATAGTCAGAATTGGGTTTATAATTCTCTATATTCATAGAAATTTTTATGATCTTACTATAGAAATAAATTTAAACCAAGCAAAGATTTATGGGGTGAGGATTTTAGGTTAGGCCTACGGTTTAGGGAGAGTTACTCAGAGTAAAATTTTACATTTTTGTGGCGCAGTTTAAGCTCGCTACATAAGGGCCTTATCCTCTCAACATACAAGCAATATGTAGGATGGGCTTAAGTAGACTTATTATAGAATGAAAGGTAGAAGGCACTACCTGTCTTAATGCCCTTTGAGTTAAGTCTAAAATTACATAATAAATCAGCTAGTATGGTATAGAGATGGTATCTCCAGTTATATATCTCTTATACAAATTAATTAGATTTGTGAGATGAGCTAAAGTACCATTCTAGGATCATCTTTTAAGCCACCCTTATAAAGAATAGTTATAAGATATTTAAATTATATAATTCTGTTAAGAAGATTGGCGTGGTACCATCAAGTGCTATAATTCTTATAGTATATATATTATTTACTTCAAATTAGAACAATCTGGGGGTGATATATCACCACCTAATGTGCATGATGGGAAATCAAAATCATATGTATAGAAGGATAATACTGATAAACCTCCACACGCAGCATTATTATGGCCAGGAAATATCTGGTCTTCCTTTCAATATACTATCTTGTTTTGGGGCATTAGTGTAGAATGTCAACACAGTAATAAATAGTTCCTTAACCAAGTTCGCCTACTGTGGGATTAACACAAGAGACAATAGTAATTGATAACATATTCCAATACTGAAGCACCCTTTTCAGCAGCTTATTTATATCAATCAGTAAATTCTCATTGAAATTTGAAAAATGTTAATGATAACAGATTGATGGGTAAAATTTTTTTTATTTTTATGAAGATATTATATCGCCATTATATCTAATTATGTAAAATACTAAGAACTGACTAAGTGTATGATTACATGAGACGATAAAACATATAGTGTTCTTTTGTATAGTATTGGTAAAAATAAATACTAAATTCTAGCTTAAGGTGGTACAGATATCAGCAGGTTTTGATACTTCATTAAACTTTGGAGAGGGGAAGATACCAAAGACAGATGGTATATAAAATTTAATGTCATCTTTATGTAGTATAGCTTTCAATGGAAGTTTATTAAAAGGGTATATTGCCATATTAATTCTGTTGATTTCTATGTTATTATATTTTTACCTAAGCATGTGATGCTAGTATAAAAGAAAAAAACCAATATCGGTTAAATTTTATATAAAATCATATAAGACAAAATATAAATATCACTTAATAAGTTTTAAATACAAATAAAGGGTGAGAATAATAACAAGTCTTTGTGTATTTAAATGCTTTAGTATGACATACCATACATTGAATTAAAAACTAGGTGCTCCAATTATACTAATGAGAAGTCTGAAGCTACTAAAGTCATATATAAAATTCAAGTATAAACTTACTGCTAAAATTTATCTTTGAAAGAATATTTTAACTGAGGCCATTAAATAATTAATAATGTATACCACAAGATTTTACCTATACTATAAAGATTGTTTTGTCTATAAGAATTCATACATTTGCTAATTTATAGTTCGCATTAACTATCAATAGGTTAGGAGTGTTAGTGTAGAGTAAATAGCGTCCAACTATCCCCTACAACCAGTTTCTAATCCAGTCATAACAGAAAAGTTGTATTTCTATGCTAAGAGGATAGTAATACATGTTAAGTCATGCACCATGCCTCAGTCATCCAAGCTAATCTGTGAAGTAAGATCATATCCTGACCTATCAGATCATATTCAGTAAGGTTTACCCAGTACTTGGGATTTATTCTACATTTTCTTTTTCTTTGCTTTCTATATTAAATAATTGTGATATATTGACCCAAAGTTGATCCACCTCATGTATACTAAATTAATATGTCAATACGCTATAAGTAACCTTATTGTCTATTTGAAGTAAGCTGACCGGAGGACAATACTGCACCAATTAAAGGGGAAACAGGAACTTAAACAAAATTAGAAAATAGATAAATATTTTTTTTAGTACTAGATGGTCCCAACCCAAGGGGGATTCATCGAGATAAATATTGGTAACCTTTAAGAACATCTTTCTAAGAAGCTATGAGCTCCATGGGCCGCCTTGCTATTTGGTATCTTTTTGGCGTTGGTGCACAATGCCAACACAGTTATAAATTATCCCCTACCCAAAATTCATTTGTTGGAATCAAACTCAGGAGGCTGTGTCATTGAGTCCATACTCTAACACTGGTTCAACTTCCCTATTATGGGAGTAATCTTTTAGCTCTAGGTGGTCTTAACCCGAGGGGAAGACTCACCAATTTATTGTGGGAATAATCTTAATATACATCTTAGCTATATTTAAGTACTTCTTTTTTTCATAAATGCTATACATATATGGCATAATCTTAAATAGCATAAACAGTCTAAATTTATATGAGGTATGCCGACCAGGGGATGGACAATACCAAAATCAAAACAAAAAAACTGATCAAAAATGAACGGAAAGAAATAAAACTACTAACCAGGCGGGGAGTGGAAACTGCTAACCCACCATGGCAGATGGTGAGGGGGGTCAGGAGGTTGGTATTCAGACAAATGCGCCCCGATCATGGGATTTTGATTAAAGTAGTGGAATAAAGCGGAGAGCCAGGGTGTTAGGGCATCCACATAGTGGGGGTGGAAGTCAGTGTAGTACAAGTTTTACACCTCCTCATTAAGATTAGCGCGGTAAAGCGCTTCAACAAATGCTGCAACAAGAATTTCAGCTTCTATGCAGGCTTCAGAAAGTTGGGCAAAAAGGGATATACTGTGGCAAGTAATTTTAGCTGAAGGGTTGAATATGGTGAGCGTTGCAACGTTCATGACAGCAACTTCAGCATCATCAAATAACTTTGAGATGTCGCTGCATGTAGATTCAGGGAAGTCGGGGGGAAGAAGAGGGTGAGCAGGCCATGCTGGAACTGAGCCACTGATTGGGCCACTGCTTTGCGTAGGGTTGGGCACTGAGGAGAGGCCACTACAGCTAAGGCAAGCTGGTGGTCACTTTGGTAGGGGGCTGCATTGGGCAGAGGAGTGAAATGTTGGGGGTGGGGTTTCATCAAAGTCAGGAAGGAAAAATTCGGCCTGACCATAATTGTATTGGCTGAGAGGTTGACCGGAATGCTCACTAATGAGAACGTTACCTGATTTGTCAACCTCTGCCAATAGGTCCCATGGATTTTGGTTCACGAGAATAGTGGCGTTAGAAGTTGGGTGGGTGGATGCTTGGGTGCAAAGGGTGGTCCAAGCCTGGATCTGATTGGCTGGGGTGGGTTTAGGTGGTAGAATGTGGCTGAAAGATTTGAGGGGGCCAATTTCCCATTCTGGCCCATCAAATGAGAGTGGAGGGTGGGAGAGGGCAGTAAAGTGCCCCATACAGGACCTGCGGAGGGGGCTCTGAAGCTGCATCAGCAGAAGCGGCATTTGGGCAAGCTTTTTTTGCATGTTCAAGCCCAAAGCAGAGGGGACAAATCTGCTGACCATTATCAACCTGAGCCCAAAAGAAATGCTCTGGCACTGCTGCAACACTAGCGTGGGGGGTATTTGGTGGGCTATGGCAGGGTGGTGTGGGATGATGGTGGCAGTTGCGCGAGGGGCAACGAGGCGCTCCACACCAGAGGGCACTGCAAAGATGAGGTTGGGCTGAGTGCCATAAGCCATAAGCCCCGTGACCAACTTGTCATATAAAACTTGGGGCAGGAGGTGGGACAGGAGATTTGCAAATGACACCACCAGGGTGGTGTCCAAAGGGAGGCGAGTATGGGTAGTGGGAATAGGTGTATTTTTGTAAATTAAAGGAGTTATCGCCGCCGCTGCAGCGTCCTCCTCTGTTTAGAACTCAATATCAAAGTATCCCTTAAGTGGCGGAAGTTGATAAAGCCAGCTGGCACAAAGGCCAAGATGGCTAGGTCAACAATTGCTTGTCAGCATATGGGAATAAATGCCCATAGTCAATGCGGTGGCAAAATTTAATGGTGGAATGAGGTAGGGCAAGTGGATGGGGGCAAGAAGGGTTGATGCGCGCCAGGTGGAGTGCTAAGTCCCGTGGGGGGATAAATTGGCTGGATGAGGTGGGTGGGCTGTTCAAGCCCATCCAAACGCGTTTGCATGCTGGGCAGAAAACGCTAGGTGGTAGAGCACCGCTGCCCCACACTGGGGTGGCAGGCGGCAGATCCGAGGACATCTAATAGGAAACAGGCGTGGCCAGATGGTGGTGGATAAACAAATTTTTTTTTAAAAAAAATTGCTTAAAAGTGAGATCGAGCAGAAAGTAAATAGCATAAACAGTGAGATCATTATTTTTTAGTAGCATAACAAAAAAGTAGGGTTTAGTAAGAGTCTTTGAGCTATATTGTATATAGAAACAAATTATACTGAACTGTGATATGTTATATATAAGGAATCTATTGAGAAGTTTAAACTGACTTAGCATCTGAGATTTACTAAAATTGTCAATATCCTTATTCTTAAACTATTTTGTTATTTTATATAATCCAGAAGTTTATCTAATTATTTTACTGCATTTCTATAGAAACTACTAAATTATCAAATTTTCATCCTCTTAATTGATGAGACATGAAGTAAGATAATGTTGATTCTGTCTACTTGTTTTTCATAATCTAAATTTACTATAAAGTAGGATTGTAATAGTAGTTTTATAATAATTAAATATCTACCATGTAAAGCATATACAAATATACATGTGAAAAACTGTATGTACCTTCTAGACTTACTATAAATCAAGTGTACTTAGGAGAGATCAACTTACAGTAATTATTTTATATATGATTTGATCTAGATATCTTGGTTATACCAATTGTCTATTGTAAGGCCCTTGGATCCAGAAATCAAACTGGACAGGGTCATGTATCTCTTTAGAACCAAAAAAGTATCTAAACCCTAGGCTCTGGCCCTTACCCAGATCTCTGACCTAGGGAATATCCTGGATAAGAGATGAGTAGTTGCCGCCCCTCCCTGCCTTGCATGTTTCTCTACCCAAACTAATTACAAGAATAACTTAGTTTTCAGATCTTCAGAGTACTATCTGGAACAATGAGAAAACTCTATGTAGATTTGATAAATATCAAGCCATCACAATTAGGGCCCATGCCTCTTCCCCAAGAGGCAGTTTATCAAGTGACAGCCTGATGGCAAATAATCTACTAAGGCAAATTAAATCAAGAAGTTGAATAGGAAAGGTCAAAAATGGGGATGAACCTTACAACTCCTTAAAAAATATAAAAAGCGAATTAAGGCATTTACAATTTAAAAACATAACCCAAGATTAGCACGAAAATGTCAGCTGCTACTTGAAGGAAAAATTGGTGTTCAAAACCTTTAATCAAAGGATATAACATCAGCAATAAAAACCTAATATATTGGTACAGCTTTATAACCTCCCCTACACATCCTAAATCCCAGTAGCTTACCTTAAGTTGGATGTTGAATTATTGTTTTTACTTTTTTAAAAAAACCATTTTCCTAAAAAATTCATGTTCTATTATAAATTTTAGTAAAAAATCTATTAAAATCCGCGATCTTTTTCACACTAAGTTGTAGTTACCTAAGGGTCTCACTTATTGGTAAAGTTAAAGGGAGCTTTAGTCGAAAATGACAAAAGACCACTTTCCTTCCAACCCTTTTATCCTGATAATGTGGAGTTGAGTAGCCTTTGCCTGTTGTTGCTACTGATCCACCAACATTTAAGGGCCAGTTTTCTCTTAGCACCCTCATAGAAAAATCAACTATAAAAGTTTCTGGCTACGTTGTGTTTTCAAGCCATTATGGTTTAGGGATAGAAAGTTAGCCACCTTAAGTTTGTTAGCTCATTCAAACTTTCTTGTCGCATGGATATTAGAACTCTTTTTAAAAGCTTTCTGCCAACTTCTTTATCCCTGAGATACTCCCATTCTAATGATCACATTTAAATATTTGCCCCAGGAAAACTGTTTAAAGAAGCAACTTTCACTTTATCTTATTTTGAGCACTTTAAGACTAATAAATCTTACAAACATATTCCCAGGGTATTTCCTCCCTCCAGTTATCATCCTCACGAGGTTTCGACCAGTAGTCAAAGAGGAGGAAGAAGAAGAACACGAGGCAGAAGAAGAGGAAGAGCGATATATAGAAATAGAGTGAATGAAGATTTTAGTAAAACTATTGGGAGAGGTAATACATCTAAATCTTAAAGATCTATAATTCCTTCTCATATCTCCCTATTGGCCAAGCTTGATGCTGATGCTAGAGAAACCTTGTCTATGAAGTTTTGTCAGAGTTGCAGCCCTCATCTGATTCATCAAAATCAGAAGCAAATTCTATATTATATGCTTGGTCTAAAGCTATGCCAACTAAGTTTGTACCTAAATCCAAGAGGAGCCAGAAACTCCATGTGGTTAAACAACCAGAATCTCACGTGTACCATAATAAGTTAAATAGGTTTGACCATGCTTACTTCATCTCTTATGCAGATACAATGGGGCAGAGGGAAGTCACTCTAAATGCATTTGTCATATTGGTGCACCTGAGAATTACATTGAACTGGAGGTATTGTATGATTTTTGACTTCCAGTTACCACAGGTACCCATGTTATGGATGCCTCCTGCATACATATGGTCACACTGCCAAATTTATAAGCCTCTTAGGTTAGTAGCACATGAACACGAGTTTTTAGTCCGCTTCTCTTCTATCCCAGAGTTTCTGCTCCCAGTGATCATGGTAGTGGGTTAATGGCGCCTCCTATTTGTAAGAATTTCTTAGAACGAAACAAATTGGCGTTCACCACACATACCTACTATGGGTAAATACCATTATTACCAACTTTGGTCATAGGTAAGTTGGTGGCAGCAGCATAGTAATCTGTCTCAAAGCTATACTCGACCTTCCCATTATGCCACAGACCCTGGAACCTTAAAAAGCTGTTTTCAATGTTGAAAACGCCAATTGTCTTTCTCAACATTCAAGTTTGGCCTAAACTTCTAGTTGAAAGTGGAGCTCTTTAAGTTATCAAACCCTTTGTACTCATACATGGCTCAGGAAAATTATGATCTCAAGGTTTTATTGGACTTTCATGGTGATTAAAGAGGTGGATGACTAAAGAAATCTCCCTTGTATCATCTTTAGTGTTTTTTCCAGAAACCCATATGGTACACTGTAAACTCTTAAATCTAAGTTAATCAACTATCCCTTTAGTGAGCACCAAATGTAAACTTTTGTGTCTTGCACAGGTTCTGATATATGTAATTAATGACTATTGATATAATAATCCAATGACCTATGTGGACGCGTGATACTAGTTAAGATTAGTATCCAGCTGAGATTTTCAGAAAAAAGGTATATTTTCTGCTCAGATTTCACCTCGGAACAGGTCTGAGCAATCTTCCTTTAGCTCACTGTGAAGGTACTAAAATTATCCTTGCACTGCAACTTAACCTATTATCAGTAAACTTTTAAGCTATAGGGGTCTTGAACTCTTCCAGAAAACTTGTTAATCTTATCTCTTTAACTCTTACTCTAGAGCTGGCAAACTTCTGGATCACAATAGATCTTAACCTAGTATCAGTATATTCAGCGGTTACTTGGGAAACCCCCTTCCTATATTATTTCAGGAGCACGTAGAACTTGAAAATCAATATTTAGCCAAATGATTACTATCCTTCAACACTAAGCACAATAGTAAAAAATGCAAAAATGTATAACAGGCTAGATATATATGAGATTTTTTTGGATTCTGCTTTATAAATTAAAAATCAAGGGAATATATAGTGGTATCTGGCGCGCAACTCTTCCATTGGCGCCTCATAGGAAATAGCAGCCATCGCTGATGGAATAACCTTCTGAAGTCATCCCAAATAGAAATTTCCTCATCTGTCTAGTCAGATCTCGCTGTCAACTAGAATGTGACCCCTTCTGGGTTAAATCAAAGAACGTGTCCCAACTCCTTCGCTCACCTCCAGTAAATTATCCTCCTTATGCTACCTGCTTAGTTAAAGGTTCCTTTTACCCATCAACAGCATGTCGCTTTATCAATAGGTTAACTCAAAAGTTGCTATTAGCGTTTTCAACGCCAAGAAACTAATGAATTTTCTCATAATTGATTGGTGACAGACTCTGATTGACTCATACAATATAATTAAATTATCTTTAATTTAATCAATAATTGGATTACTTGTTAATTTTTGGGATTTTCCCCAATAAAAACATAGTGATCAGGTGTAATTAAGTCCCAGCGGATCAGTTATTGTCCCATTAAGAATAACAACCAACAATAGTTATCACCTTCTTTAATAACTCGCATCCCATTTGGAAAATATATCAACGGATAAAGTAGATCTTTATAAAAACTTTTCTTTCTCGTTGCAATCACTTTTGCAACCTATTCAATTCAAGTCTGAATCTAGTTTGATAATCTCACAGAGGAGATTAGTCTGCGCCCATGTCAGGGAGCAGTTGGGCAAGTAAGGTAAGAGGAACAGGAGGAAGGCCCGCGGCCTCCAACGTTTGAAAACGCCCCAGAGAAACTGGCGGAACAGACAAAAATTTTAAAAAACTGGCGGTCACTATTTCCCCAGAGATACTCGCATGGCAAGCATGATGCAACCAGTACATCAACACGCCACACTCCCAGCCACTTTCATCAGTGGAATTTGGAGTACGCGTGTATCTGGACATCCAACAAACGGCCTTATGGGAAAAATTTTGCAAAGATGTGCACACAATTTTCCTGACCGCGGTGTACGTCACACCTCACTCCATGTCATACAGTTGGCTGAACTTAGGTTTCGAAAGCAAAAAGGCAGCAGATGAGGCTGTGGCAGTGCGCATAGTGGTCGACCTCCCTGAAGGGCAATGGGAAGTTGAAACCATATGCACCAGATGAACTAAATCAAACCAAATTTTCCTCACGTTTGACTTTTTACCCACTATGGTAAAACGTGACATTTTGGAACAACACTTGAAAGATGGTCTCGCCATATACGGTGAAATACAATCTTTCAAAATGCAATGCTTCACGCTGATGCCACACCTGTGCACTGACAAAGCCATCACAGTCCTGACCCCAACCAAGGAGATCGCGAAGGACCTAACCCAGATCCCGCACTCCACTTTTATCGATATTGCAGGGCATACCACCCACCCATTCTGGGTGACCATGGATAGCGCGCCCCCCATTTGCACCCACTGTGACGCGTTCATCCATAAGCCGCACGCATGCCCCATCAAGGAGGGCATCACATTCCAAGAGCACCCCTCTGTGGCCATGGCCAGCGGAGAGTGCACTTTGAACCAACCACAAGTACCAAAGAGGCTTTCCCATGGGGAGCACAAGGCTGCTACCTACTGGTAAAGCCAATCTCCCCACAAGAGCAGAAGAAGGCCAAGCAGGCCCGCAGGGCCACGGCCAAGGAAGCGGCCAAGGCCACCGCCGCTATCCCACAATCACAACGCCAGGAGGACATGGAAACCTTTGCGGTGGAAGCAACTTGAGAATCCATCAACCAATCAGATTGGGAAGCCCATGCCAAGTGGGCCACTCAATCTGAGGATCCGATGGGGGATTTGATCTCACCCAATCATTGCACCCAAGCTCTGGTCAAAACCGACTTGGGACCTATCCCAACTGAAAAAAAAATTTGACCCACTCAATGGTGCACTGAATCTATCCGCACCATAAAAAATTTGTCCAACGTTGGGAAAACAAAAAGCAAAGGCTAAAGCCAACGCAACTCTTTCCACAAAAATTAACAAAAACCCCAATAGCGTTGCTGCTAACACCCATGCTGCTGTAAAGGCCTGTGGGGATCTAGAGGAGGCTGGTGGGCCTGGGTGCCCACCCCCTCACACCTAAGGTGTGAGGGGGAACCTTCACTTTAGGGACATTGAATATCACCAGACTCAAGGCCTCCCCATCCCGGGCTAGGAAACTTAGTTTTTTACAACCCAACTTACCCGTGGATATCCTGGCCATCCAGGAGTCCCACTGTCCACAGGGTTCCAAGGAAACTTAGAAAACAATGCTCTCCCCATCCCTATCCTTTTGGTCAAAGCACTGTGGGGTGCTAATTTGGAAAAACAATTTTTTCAAATTTTAATCCTCAGAAACATTCCTAAATGGCCAAGTGCTTATTGTCACTTTCTCGTGGGCTGATGTAGCGCATGCAATTGTCAATGTCTATGCCCCAAACGGTGCACACGAGCATTGGGAATTTTTCTCATCAGTCAAATCCCTCCCGCTACCCCAGACTCTTTCCTAGTTGGTGACATGAACTGTTGGCTAAACACACAAACGGACCGGTGGCCTTCCTCACTCCACGCCCCCCAGGGTCACATAGAACTGCACGTTCTAAAGGCCACCCTCAGACTAATGGATGCGCTGCTGCGACATGCCCTGCTGCTTGAAAACATGACGCATCCCCACGTCCACAATGGCCAACTAAGGTCCATGACCCGCATTGACCTTATCCTAACGCCAGCAAAATTCCAACCCCACATCTCCCACTTCAAGACAACAAAAATGGAATTCTCCAACCACCAACTGGTCTCGCTAACCTACCACCTACCTGCCAGAGCTGCTAAGGCCCCACAATGGTGCAAAATCCACCCCTCCAAGCTCGCATCACCAGGATTTTCCACATGGGTGGAAGCGGCAACTTTGGGAAAAAAGTTTGTTGCACCACTTTGCGCGGACCCCATTTCCACATGGGCAACATTCAAAGATGACACCATCCGCCACTCTCGCCATCTCTCCTCCAGACACTCATGAGCCACATCAGCAGTCATTTTGCGCGCTCTGGCAGAGTTGGCACACCTGGAGTCCAACATCTCAGCTACAGGATATGGCTCTGCATGGGGCTGGAAGTGGGCGGAAGCAGTCGCCCACCTCAACGTGCTCAAAAGGCAACACATACATCAGGTTTGTGTTCAGTACAAGGCCAAACGCACTACAGAGGGCGACAAGTGCACTGCATATTTTTTTAAAAAAAAATTTGCACCACGCCAGAGTGAGGCCTGCACACAGGTGCAAATATTGGATGATTCCATTGTGGATACGCCAGCTGAAGTGGCAATCAAAACATAAAAGTATTACTCCGAGTTGTACCAACACAATCCAATTCAGCTGGCTGAAGTGGTGGAATTTCTTGACTGAGCCCACATCTGCACCATTTTCTGTTACCCGGAAATAATGAATTTGATTACTTTGAACAAATTATGGACAGCCATTCGCGGTGCACCAAACCGAAAATGCCCAGGCCCAGATGGCATTCCATATGAATTCTACAAAAAGTACTTCAAATATATATCCCCACTACTGTTGGCCTCACTTAACCAGAGCCTTTTGGAAACGCGCCTCCTGCCAGGAGGACAAGAGGCCTTCACCATCACACTCTTCAAGAAAGGGGACAAGCTAGACTTAGACAACTGGCGCCCCATTTCTTTAACCAACACGGATACAAAAATTTTAACCAAAATCATGGCTAACCGTCTAGGGATTGTAGCATCTGCCACCATCTCCCCAGAACAATTCAGTTTCATACCCAGAAGGTCAATTTGGGACAACGTGCACTCTGTGGCCAACGCATGCCAGTCCACAGCCTCTGGAGCACTTGCATTCTTGGATCAACAGAAGGCCTATGATCGAGTAAACTGGGATACCTCAGGGCCTGCCTCCATCAATTCCGCTTACTCCCTCGCTTCATCAACTGGGTGATGCTGCTCATGGAATCTGCAACAATGGCAGTACGTGGCCCTGGCTTCCTAACAGAAGTAATCTGCCCTCAAAGGGGCTTGCGACAAGGGGACCCCCTTAGCCCACTCTTATACAACTTCATCCTTGACCCACTACTTCGAAACGTGAATGCCCAACTCACTGGGGTCCATGTGCCAGGCCAAGCCCCAGTCAAGATGATGGCGTTTGCAGATGACTGTGTGGTTGGGGTGTCTAATAATAAAGATGCACGCGCACTTGAAGCCCTCATCCAGGAGTATTCCCGGGTAAGTAACGCTGCACTGAATGCCTCCAAAACTGTAATCATCCTCCCTGGTCGGTATCATAACTGCTGGGCCCCTGCAACCAGTGTTCAGCCCAGCCCATCTGCTCGCACACGCGCTCACCCCCCAGCTCACCCCACACCGCCCCACTGGTGCTCCCCTTTGTGCCACTCCCTACCAAAGGGCCAGTCCGCCATCTGGGCGTGTGGGTGGAGGCAGGCGGATATGCATCAGCAGTAATGGAGAGTCATATTCTAGACAACATGAAGCGCATCACCTCCCTCAGAGCCCACACTACTTTCCTACTGGCAGGGTCGTTTTGGCCAACTCTATGCTCCTCTCCATAGTCTGGTTTAGAGCCCACGCCATCCCCTTCTCCCCAAGCTTCTTCAAATCCTTGCATGCCCTGCTGCAAGGATGGCTATGGTCAGGTCGCCCTCCACCAGTATGGTTAGAGGTCATGTTTGGCCCTCATCAGCATGGTGGCATGGGCCTGCTTGACTTCAGAGCCCATGCGGCCAAGATCTTGGGTACCTGGATTGCGGCCATCACTGCCCCTATGCTCCCCTCCCAACACTGGTCCCGCGCGGCCTGCTCCAACTTCTCCCGCGCCTTGGGCCTCAACAATCCATCGAGCCCCCACTCCCTGATGAAATACCTAGCTTCACACCCATCGGCCACAGGTCCTCACGGTACTAAAACCCACTACAAACGAATCCTCCTCTCCATGTGGAGCGCTGAGTGGAGAATTCATATTAGCGGAAATACAACCCAAAGAGGTCGCCCCTCACCCCAGTTCACACAAGAGGTACAGGGGCTACCCATCCATGATGGCGTGATCCCCACACGGCCCCATGTTCTATCCAGGGTGGACTACCTGGACATGATGGACATCTCTTACTCCATTGAGACCCAAAAAACTATCTGGAAATACGCACACCATCCTATGTTGCAGCCTCAAATCCGTTCCCATGTGTGGCGCTGCCTGAGGTGGGTGTAACGTACAGCTGAGCGCTTTAACGCTTTACACTCATCCTGCGTCGTGTGTGGCCAGTATGGAACGCTGTTCCACTGCCTGGAGAAGTGTCCTACCTCTAAAGTGATATGGCGCGAAGTTCAACGTCTGCTTGGCCAGGATCAAACACATCCCTTCAGTCTGTCAAGAGATATGTTTGCTATAGCCATGGTATCCCCTCTTCCATCCTCCCTCCGTGCTCTGGTGGTCACAATCACCATGTGGACTATCCACACAATTGTCTTGGATGCCATCGCAGGCTCCACCCCCACCCTCCCATAAGCTGTCCACAGATTCTGGTCTCATTTGGTGGACCACTTTCAGGCGTGGATGTTTGGATACCTCCCACCATGTCGCCAACAGCTGGTCTCCTCCTGGTTCCCAGTTTGGTTCATCAAAACAGACCCCTTCCTCCCCACGTGTTCAATTGTGGCTACGGCCCATTCACACGTTCCCTCCCCCTCCCCATAAGTGGCGTTCCCGCTGGCAATAAGAGATAGCATCTCTTCTCTGGGGTGCCTTCCATGTTACTAAGTTTTGTCTCTTTCAGGTTGACATTTGGAAGTGTCCATCCCTTGTCAGCCTTCCTTGTAATAAATTTAAATTTAAATATCAAGTGTCAATGACATATTAATTCACTCTCCAATTCAAAAACTCATGCTAAGGATTTAATGGCTGTGGTGGAAGTCCTGAACAAGTATGGATTAGTTGCAAAACTATTTAATTGTGGGTTTTACAAGGACAAAGTGCAGTTACTAAGAAATCTGGTATCAAAGGATGGTCATGCCGTTAACTTTTGGTGGTATTTCTTAGATCTTCTATGCTGATTGCACGGGTTAATCACCACTGAGCAACAGATGGATGATATTAAGATTGGCAATCCTGAAATAATAATGATATATAAAATATGTATCTATCGCCTCAACTGACACTATTTAATTATATATTAAATCGCAGACTACTTCTGCCAACTTTCCCTATTCAATCCACTATCAAAAAACCTCCCTCCTCCATTATCTCGTTCAACTATTAATATTCATTCATCTCAGTCAATTCTGATCTGTCAGCTTAGTAACTCTCTATTTCCTATAATTTTAGGGGTTTTCAACCCATCATTAGGCTTCAGTGGAATTCCCTTGATTCGCCAAATCTATCATTATTTAAATAATTCGCTTCACAATTGATAGAATATTCTGCTCAATCTTGAGGCTCACCTCGCCTAATCTAGTAAAATACGTTAAATATATGGCCTATCGTCAAGTCATATTAATTTCTTTACATTACCCCCTTAATTGGATGATAAGCTCTTATTTCTTGTATGCCTAAAGGAACTTCACGTGAACTCAGTTGATAATCTGACCACTGGCAGGTTCCTTAATGGTGTAGGCATTGAAACCAAACTTCTCGATTACTTCAAGTGGTCCAGTTCAGATGTCAACGAGCTTGTTCATCCTTCCTAATCCATGTTGGTCGTAGAACAAGACATGATCTCCTACAGAAAACTATGGGAGCTGCTACATCCATTTTGGTCTGCTGGCTTATTGCAAATCTTCTTAGCCAAGCTAGTAGAATAAGCTTATATTTGTAGTTTTATCAGCGTGTCCATTAAATTGGTCAAAATAATGCTGCGGTTCTACTCTGCCAGTATCCTCCACACAGGAGTACAGCAGAGAGGGTAAAGCCAGATGTCTACCATAGAGCAATTGGAAATTACTCTTGCCAGTTGACAAGTGGTAGTGATATTATATGCAAAAAAAAGCGGTGAATAAGAGGGTACTCCATTCAGAGGGCCAATCTTGTACAAGTCTGCGGAGATTATTTACCAAAATTCCATTGACCCATTCCACCATTGCATTAGGTTCAGGATGTTAGGGTGTTGCCTAGACCCCGCGGATTGCCATCAGGTTTTCAACTTGAGCAGGATATGCAATGTGAAATTGGTTCCGTTGTGTGTTAGTATAGATTGTGGACAGCCATGTTGCTGTATGACACACTCTTTAATAAACTTGGCGGTGGTAATAGCCCCTAAATCATTAATCGCTCTTGCTTCCACACATCTTGTCAAATGATCAATTGCTACTATTAAATACTTTAAGCAGTTTGTGCCAGTCAGCAGAGGCCCCTCCACGTCAAGAGAAACGGTATGCCATGTGAAACGGGACTTAACCATCTGGTAGGTGGTCTTCTTGTGGAAATGTTCTCCACTTGGTGCTGATGGCAACAGCCAACAGTCTCCAACACGTCATAATGCATGCTCTCCCACTAGTAGCGGGGTTACAAGGACTCCAGCGTTCTCAAAACCCTCCATGACCTACCGCCTTATGGGCATACACAATAATTGCTGGTCTAGTGGAGGGCTTTCAGAAACTCAGCGTCAATTCTCCAACTTTCTTATACAGATCCCCGTTTCACACAAAAGTATCTCTCTAAGTTCATCTAACGCCTTTATATGTGGCAGTTCATTGTGATATTTGCCCACCATTATTTTCTCATACATGATGTCATCCAAATTCACCCTAATGGCACCGTTGATAATTGTGAGAGACAGTCTGCACTCTGATGTTTTCCCCCAGATAGTGTACTATCTGATGTCATATTCTTGGAGCTTCAATGCCCATCACGCAAGTCATCCTTCAGGTTCACGGAGATTCTTCAGCCAACGCAAGGATGAATGATTTATTACCACTTGTAAATTTACCCTGTGGAGGTATACCCAGAACTGCTCTTGCATATATCACCACTAAGCACTCCCACTTGGGCATAATGTAATTCCATTCATGATAATCTAAGCTTTAGCTAAAAATGCAACAGGGTGCCTTACACCGTCATCATCCTTATGAGATAATACTGCCCCTACAGCGGAAAGTGATGCGTCCATTTGCACTATGAATTCTTTATCAAAATTAGGATATTGCAAAACTTGCGCGCTTGCCAATGCAGTTCCATAGTCAAAAGCATTTTTAAATCGTTCAATCCAGTCAAAGGTTGCGTTTTTTTAATAACTCAAAGAGCAGTGCCTCAATACAACTGAAGTAAGGAATGAACTTCCAGTAGTAACTGACCATTCTCAAAAACACTTGGATATCTAACTTATTGCCTGATCAAGTCATTGTACATATAGCTTTCACCTTCGCCAGTTGAGGTTTAAGCCATTTTGAGTCTACCACAAAACCAATATATTATTTTGCTCCTTGAAGAAAGGCACTTCTGAGGCTTAAACTTAATGTTTGAATCAGCAGATGGCGGAACACTTGTTTCAAATGGACCAAATGTTCAGTGAACATCTGAGAGAACACATTAATGTCTTCAAGGTAGACTAAAACACAGGACAGATTAAAGTTACCTGAGATCATATCCATATCCCGCTAAAACGTAGATGGAGCATTATGTAACCTTTGGGTCATACTCGTGGGATGGAACAACCCCTTTGAGGTGATTATAGCGCATTTCTTACTTTTCAATGCTGGCAAATCAATCTGCTAGTACCCCAATATCAAATCCATGTTATAAAAATAGTTAGAATCACCCAGTTGATCTATAGTGTCATCAATATGCAGGAGGGGGTAGGAATCTTTCTTTGTGACGTTATTAAGCTTCTGGTAGTCTATGTTGGGTTTGTGGCTGGAAAAAGGCTCACTGTTGCTTTTTGCCTCAAATATAACAATATAAGTGAGGGGCTTGTCTCACCAGTTGTATGAAAATAATGAAATAAATATATACTAAAGAGGTTTTTGACTTATGGATCTTTGTTGTATGCCATACGGGGGTAAAAGAGAGAATACACTTAAATTTTATTTTATTTATTCGAGGCAAGCTGACCAGGGGATGGACATTACTGAAATAGAGAAAGAAAGTATCGACATGAAACCTGAGCAGGGTCAACTCTGTCGTAGAAAGTTTTTTCACCTCCAGATCGGGACTCAGATTTTTCTGGTTACATCATGGGTAAGGTTTTCTAGTTATTATACCTACTAACTGCCAATAGTTTCCTTTGGCTGGCACCCCAATCGATGTGCAAAGGGTGGGAATCGAACCCGCAACCTTCAGGTTGGTAGCCGTATGCCCTACCGACTTGCCTTCCACCCCCTTACACTTAATAGATTGATAAAAATATTTAAAATGTTGAGACTTGATGTTCAGATAGCTTGGGAATTTCTGAATTAAATAATATTGTATTTTAGCCTATCATAGCTTAGAAAACTCGCTTTTAATATAACTGAGTGACTGATGGGGTTTTAATATCTGGAAATACATATCCATGAGGTAAAGATTTTTAATTTCAGCCAATCCCTTTAGCAAAATTTATTGCACCCTGGGGGACCCCTGCCAAGCCTATAAAAGGGGGTGGTCCCCGCTTCAGTGCTGGCTTTCAACTAGTTGTGACTGAGGGAAAAACCTCTGATGGACTCCCCAGGTTTACCTGTGGAGTTGGGGAAATTCGACTTCCTGACTTGGCGCTATTTTCTGGTTAGTATTTGTAGTATTGTTGCCCCCAATTTTCAGGATTCCACTGAAATTCATCCAGGGTCTTTTGGCCTATAAAATCATTATATATATTTAAATCAATCTCATGGTCACTAAAGACTTTTAAATTTCTGACATTTCCCCTTTTCAGCCAATTTCTCATCAAAACATTCTTATTTTGAAGCCTGGAGGGCAAATGTCTGACAGTTGATAACCACTTGGTTTGTGACATCTTTTTATTATCAAATAAGCACTGGCAATGCCCAAGGACTCTTGGATGCCTCTAACATCCCATGTTCAACTAATTGGTCTACCTCATTGGAGACAACTTCCTCCGCAGCTTTTGAGCACCAAACATGATAAGAACTAATGGGGGGTGATTTCCCATGTGCACCCAATGCATAGCCCCCTGCGCACATACCAAATCATGGTCAGTGGATGTGAAAATTGTTCGGTTTTTAAACATTGCCATCACCCTATCCTTCTGTTCCTCTGACAGCCCAGTCAGAGCTTCCTGTGGAACCACTGTCATTACGCCAAATGGAGTTTATTGGAAGGCTAAGGTCCTCCCAAGAACTGAAATTGTGAATATGATGAGCCTCGTCAATAGAGGCTAAGTGTAAATAAGCCACCACTTGGTGCCTTTTGACTGTCAAGGTCTCTTTCTGCAGGTTTGCTACTAATACTTTCACTTCCCCATGCCGTGGAAACAATAACCCAGGAGCCACATGGGGTTTGAGCTGGTATTTCTGGTAGGGCCCCATAATCTCCCTGTATAACCCTTTGGTGATAACAATCTCAAGCTCTGTCCCTAGTAATACTTGATGCCCAGAAGGTATGCTTAAATTGCCTGCATCCCATAGCGGAATACAGTTATACTCATAAATATGGTCTGGAAAGGCTCAGGTCATCCATTTTATATGCCAATATTGGACAGGAATCACCCCATTGCTATATGCAAAATTGATCTGAAAGAACGGATTGGGTCCTTTGGGACTCCGCTGGAGGTAAAGAAAATTGGGATCTGTTGTCCTAGGATACTAATGGTTTTTTCCGCTATATTGACCATGGTACCAAATTGCCGCATTAATGCAGCTCCTATCAATATGCCATAGTTGTTTGGTAGGACCACGCTGGGGTGAAAGCCCTAACCAAGCCAACTTCAGAGGTAACGCTCTGTAAGCTCCTTCTGACGCAGTGCTCTAATCCCACGCGGTCCCATACACTACTCTGTGTTCCACATCAGGTTTCAATAGCAGCTTAGCTATGAGCTTGGTGGATTTTATATTAACTAAAGCACCAGTATCTAAAATATCTCAGATTTTTGTGATCTGAACAAAAATCTCAAATTAGGTACTCTACAAATAAGAAGAACCATTGGTGCTTATTATATAAACGTCCAAGGGCTTTTTGTTATCAAAAAAAGTGATAATACCACCACCAACATGAGGATACTCCTGAGCGATCTTTTCTACTGGAATAGCTACGTTTACCCCCACTAAAGAGGCAGCATCTGCTAATGGTCCAACTTTGCTTGTGCCGTTTTGCTCAATAATCTGCCATGCATATAGTTTTTGAACCTCTTGGGTGGAACTCAGAGGCTGAAGGGTTATGGTCACTCTCTTAAATTGAGGCTGAGATAATGAGTGGAAGTTGTTGATATAATAAGCCATTGAAGAAGTTACTGGTACCAATGCAAGCCGCTAATGGGAATCATCAGGGACAAATAAATTTTGATTTGCGGAGTTAAAATGTCCTATCTTTTCCTCTTGAGTTTTTCCCTGTTTGATCAATACAGATGGTACTGTATGAACATGCAGGTTACCTGGGCAGCTAGCTGCATAGTGGCCTTTTTGGTCGCACAAGAAACAAGAATTCATAAATGGCTTCAATCTATTTATCACGCCTGAAGGACCGGGTTGGAAGTTAACAATGAATTATAAATAGGCCAAGGCAGGCCAGTTGTGCGTACAGAGGTCAAAAAGGACCCACTGACATATTGGGTGGCTGAGCATTGCCCAACGGATTATAACTGGGTTGTTGTGGTCCATTTCCTGACAAGGATGCAGCGGCGCTTGCAGGGGCTATCCAGTCCACTTTGGGAGCACTGAATGTGACAGAGAGACGGAGTAAAGTGTTAATGATTTGAAGAAGCTCCATTTCTTCTTGTGGAATGTGGGTAATAGCACTAAATAGTTTCTTTATATGGCTTAACCACCGCCGTTATTGCTATGCCTACATCCTTGTTGTTTAAAATATTTGCTTCTACTAACACATGAGCTTCATCTGTAAGCTGCTCCACGAAATACACCAGGGACTCATTCTTTTGAAACTGCATTGTCAGAAATTTGGTCTTGCGCTGCGCCATCTTTGCCACGCCCACAAACAGACTGAGCACAGTTACTTCAACTCTTGATATGTTACCTCACTATTCTTAAGGTAACAGGTGAACTGGTCAGTGCTCTCAACACCCAGAGCAGATAACAACAGTTTAGCTTTCTGCCAATCCAATGCTCCTTCCATGGCAAATTTGAACCATTTAAAATATCTGTGCATGTTCTCATCATGACTGAAAGGCAGCGACATCTCAATTTGAAAAAAATCTACCTGATCCATGCTTTAGGCTTAGGAAACATATGGGATAGGTTCAGATCAGTCAAATTGAACATCCCCTTGAGGGCAAGGATAGGGTATTGAGGAAGAATGCAAATCCGCCATAGTAGACTGAGAAGAGGTTAGATTGTGGGGATGGACTTCTGCGACCCTTGAGGAGAACTCACTGGCTGATCTGTAGTATTCTTCTCCAGACTCGCCACTACTTGCACCCTTAACTCCCTCTCCAGTCTGCTCAATGGATAGTTCTTCTATTTCTGATCCAATTTGACTGAATAGCACCAACCTACCCGTCATACCCCCTGTCTAAGCTCTTTATTTCCTTATGTAAATTGTGGCAGAACTCTTGTTCTGTGTCCAGTTTATGCTCCATTTCTTGAAGTTGTAAGAGGACATCATCTAATGTTCCCCTGCATTTTCATGTTCTGCCAGCCAATGTAGCATGTTTGTCTGTTTGCTTTATCCACTTAATTGATTATAGTGTCTCATTCCTGCACCAACTCCTCATTTGATTATCAAAAGTTATCTAAGCGTACTTTCATATCAGCGTACTTCACCATTTCAATGAATGGAAGAGTAATGTATTGGCCCCAAGCCACTTGACTGTAACTTTCCAGCTAATTAATCTAACCTAGAAATTGGTTGTATTTTAAGGTCGCCAAGAAAGAGCTAGTCAAATGGTCAGCTGTCTTATGGTTACTTCTCTCAGCTTAAAGTTGACTTGATTCAATTTCCACTGTGTTGGCATGGTCAGTCATCTGCCGCTCTAACAGAGTAACCTGGTCTTACATCCAAGCCACCACCATGTTAATTCCTTCTACCCATCCGTAAATTTCTACCATAAAGCGCTCAGTGTTACTACCCAGCGTTATGCCATCCCATATCCATACCCCAAAAGCCTGTGCCAGTCTAAAAATTCTTCTATTACTTATAGTAACTCATGATTCAAGCGTGGGACTAGTTCATCCAGGCAATGGTGGAAGTTCATGACACGATTGTCTACATGCACTAACGCCCCCTAAATTTCTGAGAAAGAGTGGTTGAGGCGCTCAAGTAAGAGGCGAGTGTTGTTCTGTTGTGCCTGCAAAAGTGCATGACATTGCCGATCTCAATGTTATGTCAGGCCAACACATTCAGTAGTTGACAGATCAAAGGCTGAACATATGCAACCAAGTATTCCTCAACTCCATGTGAGCTAAGCTAGCGAGACTTCCCCTAGTGGTAGCATCAAGGTAGGACATATACAATTCATAACAGGATTCTTGCTCAAATTAATTATAAAACGTACTCAGGGCATGTTAACCCACATCAGCTTCCTAGAGGCAGTAACCCCGCAAGAGCCATTCCATGATACCCCACAGTTACTGAGTGGTTACACTATTGGACCTGCCCTTTTGGTCTGACTCCAACGCATGACAAGCAGCTAACTTCAATTCCATTCTAGTTTCCTCATCTCCTAGACCATCACCATATATAGTTCTGGTTCCTCGTAAGATGTCTCCATTGTTTCCCTTGAGTATTGGTTGTGAAAAACTGTTAAATTCTGGTATAATGAGTGAGAGCTCATCATGATGCCCTAGTTGTCATTTTACTACAATTGACCTTTGTCCCCCATGTAGTGGCACCATAGTTAACTTTTGGCATTATCAGTTTGATATTCTATTCCGATTTACAGGTAATTGCCACTGAGCAATGGACGGACGATATGAAGATTGCCAATCCTGAAATAGTAAAGATATATATAAAATACGGAGCTATCACACCAACTGATACTGATCTATTATATAAAAATCGGAGACTACTTATGCCAACTTCCCCTATTTGCTCTTCTATCAAAAAACCTCCCTTCTCCATTCTCTCATTCAACTATTGATATTCAATCATCTCAGTCAATTCCAATCCGTCAGCTTAGTGACTCTCTATTCCCTAAAATTTTAGGGTTTTCATCCCATCATTAAGGCTTTGGTGGAATTCCCTTGATTTGTCAAACTATTAGTACTTCAATTGATTTTCTTCATATCTACTTAATCTTCCTCTCAATCTCAAGGCTCACTTAACTCATATAATACAATCCGCTAGATATATGGCTTATTGTCCAGTCATGAAAATTTCTTGAAACATGCTAATGCACCTTCTAAGCTGGATGCCATTCTCTTCTGACCTACTCCAGTTATGCAGAAGCAACTTCGTAGCTTTCTTATATGTCACCTTTTTTAAGGAGTTTTCACCAGTCATTTCAGAGCTCGTGTCTCCTCTAAACCCCCATATTGGTAAAAATGCCCCATTTTTAACACCCAAGTTCCAAAAGCTTTTTGATGAAAAAAAAGATGACTTCCCCTTTGATCCTGCTTTACGTTATGCTGATGAGGAAAAGCCTTTTAAGGTGGTATTTTATGCTTCAGGCGCAGCAGTTAGCGCCGTCTTGTTACAAGAACATGGGGGAAAGAACATCCCGTGGCTTACTTCTTTATAAAAATTAGAAAAAATGAGCGTTCATTGGCCATATATGATAAAAAGAGTTGGATGCCGTTACATGGACTCTAATGCATTAAGTTATTTCTTACAAGGTGTAAAGCACACTGTAGTGGTGCGCACTGACCACAGATCACTCAAAACTATCATAAGCCACAAAAGCTAGCCCACATACTAACCTGAACTGTTCAGGACATCCTGAACTTTGATTTCAATTAAAAAATTTTTTAAGGGATCTACATATCTTGCCAGATTTTTAGTCGCAAATTTTCAATGGTTCCTGATACTATTTGGCGACTATGAGCTAATGACAGTAATATCCTAGAACAAATTATGGCCTTATTCACCAGCCATTGCCACGGTGGCTCCCTCCACTCCATTCCCTAAACCTAGACCCACACTCAAGCCCCAAATTGTTACCCCAAAGTCACGGCCTCCACAATTATTCCTGGTATTGAGGAAAAGTCAAGCTCTCTTGCTCAAGGACCAGCACTTGAAAAGGGTTCTCTCTTGGATGATTTTTTGGCTTTGCAACCAGTGGATGCTAAGTTTTTGAACTTATGTTTAAAAATTTCTCCAGTAGGGCTTCATGAAGATGGTATATCCAAAGGATAGGGTAATTTATTCATGACAGAGTCTGAATCCCTTCTGCTCTGCATTCCCGCTTCATAAAGAAACATCATGATCCCCCACTTATGGGCACCCTTAGCGTGAGTAAATCTATTAACCTGGTAAAGCCTGGGTATGATTAATTTGCCTTACAAATGATGTTCCTGCATAATTTGAGGCTGCTTAACGTGTGACAGCTTCAAATATGATTAAATAAGCATAAATGGTTTCTTAAACCCCCTTCAATAAGCAGAGGGACTATGGACTTAAATTTCAGTGCATTTTTGTTGGTTTGCCAGTGTTTAGGGGTATGGTGTGGCCATGATGGTTTCAGGAAGTTGATATGACTGGACGATATGCTACCCATACTGGTGGATCAGAGGGGGAATCGAGACGAGTCTCAAGATTTATGGAAAAGGGTATATGAATTATAATTGATCAAAATGATGACCATTTTGAGAATCAAGGGAAATGATGCTGAGATTTGATATGAATGAGAGCTTCTAGAAAAGGGAAGACAAATAGAAGACTAACAAGATGAGGATGCATCTGTCTTGTGGAACTAAGATATAAAGAGTCACATGGAGGATTGAAGGAAAGGTCTTTTCCGGGTGATTAAGTGATTGCAGATAAGTCTGCAATTTATATTAAATAAAGGACGAAATAAGGGGCGATAGCTCCATATATAGTTACCAAGTTTTATTAGAAAGTTGGCGATCTTCATATCGTCCAATTTGGTTGCTCAGTTGCTGATACCCTGTGCAAACTGACTTGGCAGAATCAAGCCTATACGCTAAGAATCAACAGTGGTGCTCACTACAGGGGTCCACTGGTCAACTGTAGTTTTTCAACAATGGGATACAATGATGAGCCCACATTTGTTCCAACAAAATTTGATTGGATTCCATGAGTGGTATGCTGAAGAAGCATGGGAGG
>JAKSZP010007016.1:0-76478 GCA_022478985.1 Massospora cicadina | reverse complement strand
ATGGGCGTGCTCCCCATCTACCAAGTAGCGTTCAGCCCCTGCTTGACAACTTCATTCCTGAAAAATCTATTTTATCTGTGATGTTCTTGGCTTAATAGATTTTCCAGCTTTAAGCCCTAGCCATGCAAGGCATTGTCAACACCACAGAAAGGGAGACATCCCAATTTAATTTTTGCTGGCCCTCCTTACCCATTTTTCAATTAGGTGACCTCATTCTCTTTTATTATCATTGACTCAGAGGCTAACAGAACAAGATCAATGAACTTTGGTCTGAACCTTATAAGGTCATTCATAAGGTGAACTCATAGTACTCCATTAGCCAATTTCAGTCTTGGGACAATGGTGAAATGAGTACATGGCTGATTAATTTGTCCCTATACCTCCCTCAAAGGTATTTTGAGTGGGGCTTTGTCATGATTTAGATGAAGTTTAATTCAAAATCCCTACTCCTGAGTCAGGCCCCAATCAGTTGACTCTCAAGTTAGCATGATTAGAACCTGTCTCTGAAGGCACTTATACAAGATTTGATCACTAATTAGCACCCATATAAGAATCAGTGGAGATGACTTCAGGAATCTCATTCCCACTTCCTGAACTTCAAGATTCAATTCCAACCATTGCAGTCATAAAAAAATGCAGAACAATGAGGGCGCCGACAAGGTGGTTAATCAGAAAGATGTGAAAGATTTTGATCATATAGGGCCATGAAGGTCCCCTAGGCACCAAGTCCCCACACATCCTATAAGTCTTGGCGCTTTTTAAATCAATAAAGCAGTCTATTCACCCCATCTTTTTGTTTTTAGACCTCTCCACTAGTTTACAGCTTCAAGCCTATTTTTTAACTTTAGCTTTCAGTCAAGAGAACTGTTACACTGAGAGTTTAATTTGAGAAGAAATTTCTCTTATAATTTAGATAAACTTAGGTGTTATAATGGAGATAAGTCAAAGTCCAATTGGCTCAAAACCTACAATTTGAGATATACATAAAAATGACATATATGATAATTGAGGGGAATAGTTATGAAAATTTTTTATGTCAAACACAAAAGAAGGACAGTAGCCTCTCAATAGCACTAAAAACTGGATTGTAAAATGTTCAAGGTATAATTGCGCTATTATGATAGGAAAATACACCATAATTTGGTAAATTATATAATACAAATACTATGCACTAAAATAGAAACAAAATTCAATTCATTAGTGTCATAAAATACACCTTTAGCACTAAAGTGGAGTCTTACTAGGGCGTTAATCAGCAATGATAATTGTGCTTATTTTAGTGCTTCTGTTTTTGGAAATATGCTACTATAATATAGAGCATAATTAACAGTTTTGAGGGTACATAATATTATGCTGATAAATTGCGTATAATACAAGGCTCTATCAAATGAGGTCTTCATCAGAATTAGTGGTTATTAGAGGGCTTACTAATTTGAGTCAACCACCAAAATCTAATAATCTCAACAATCTAATTGATTAAAGCATAAACTCTTGGATTTTTTTGAAATCAACAATGTCTAGTAATGATAAATCCTCAGTCTATCACCACTATATGGGGATCCTTAGCCTTATATTAATGCATATTTTCACATATGCCTCAAATGATGAGGCTACAGCTTGTTTTTGGCTCAATATGGGAGTCAGAGTTCAGCCAATAGGTGCCTCTATTGACCATTGTCACATCTAATTATTCAGAAAAAAGATAAAGGAGAAGATACTTTCACCTGTGAGTTAATTACCAAATTGATGATACCACTGTCTATGATCTACCCACTCATTCTTCTTTGGGTCAATAACTGGACACTCGTGATCAAATTTTGAATCCCCAAAAACTGATATTTTCTACTTTGGCTCTCTTTAATAAAGTTGACATGTTGGATGGGTAGATTTTTACGCTCATACACCTCCCAATGCCATGAGTTTATTTTGTCATTCTTTAATTTTATATGGTACTCATTAAGATCAACATGCATAGAAACTTTGGAATAAATTTAACTGGTAATTTAGCTTTAAAAAATAGTATTTGAGATCTTATGCTCTAAAGAGATACTAGATATCTGAAAGGCCTCAGATTTTGCATAAAAAATAACAAATCTTTGGTAATGAATTTTAAAAACCCATTTAAAGAGCCTTAATGAATCTCAACTATTAATGAAGACATGATATTTAGTTTTAGGCTGAAAATAGAATATGCTCTCTAGGGATTCATAATGATGATTTAAATAACTACTTGCCTAATATGATTATTGTGTGAAATCTCATGCGTAAATCTCCTAAACAGTTGCCTATCACAAGGTTTTTGCACATCCCACCTCTCCTGGAAGGTTGGCAGTATGAGACTTATTATGTATGGCTTTATCTCTTAAGTAATTACAGCTACCGTAATAGTTGTTTAATTTTCTTTCCCCTGGGCATCTGTTTTATGCCCAAATCTGGAAAACCAAATTTATTGAAGTGGTTTTATTTCTCCCATACACTTCTCTGTAATGGGATATGGTTGCCACTAGTATCAGGCTTGTTTGGATGTATGTCTGTATATCTTTGAATTTAATATTGCTTCTGTAGACTGCGCTCAATTGTTATAAATAACTTATTAGCAAGTATCTAATTTTTATTCTCATCTCCTCCTTACTACAAACAATGTATTTTCTTTTTCATTGAGTATTTTTGTCCTTTAATTTTTGTTGTTTTTTTTCATTTTATTATTGTCTTTCCACAATGTAATTAAAAAATATTTTTTGACTTTTTGATAAGCCTTCTTAATAGATTATCTTAAGATTTTGACATGGCTTCAATTATACAGGTGACTGGAGTTCTCCTTGTTTGTATAGTTGAAAAATGAGATTTTAATATTTTACCTTGAATAACCCTACCCAGATTTGATTAAACTTCTGAGTTTATCTCAATCCATAGATATCACAGAATAATACTTCATTACCTATTATGAAATTGGCTAGACATTTCAATTTTAAGATCCTTTTCATGTTAGGTTTTTAAGATACAAAATAATAATATTGAAAGCCACATATTTCAGTTTGATTATTTTTTCTACAAGGCATTTGACGTTCTATGGCTGCATAAGTATTTTAGGTCCTTTAGCACAGAATATAGCAAGGGTGGTAAGGCAGGATGTTTCCCATATAGCAACTAAAATAAAGACATCTTATTGGCGAAGTGCTAAAAGATGTTAGAGGTAAAGATGGCCAAACTAAAGAATGTAATCCACTCAGAAGGTTTAGATGACATTTAATAAAAATGTTAAACTATTTTCACTTTAACTAATTTTAAAAAACCATTAGTTTTGAGATAAAGAAAGTGTTTTACACCTCTTACTTCTGTAAATTGCTTTAGCTTCTTTAGAGTATCAGCATTCAAGCAACTTCCATTATTCATCAAGATAAATTTTGGCAGCAAGAACAGTGGAAACTTGCTTTAAGACAAACTTAGCAAAATGAAGGAACCAATGTCCAACATGGCCTTGTATTTAACCCTAATTTGTGTAAGTACTAAATTGCAATTATGATCCACTTCACTTTGCATTATTAATTTTAAAAAGTCTGCCAAAGCTATTGACAGAGTAACAAGGCGAATTTTAGCTGAACCAGTTTAAAAGAAGTACTTTTTGAAAGGCCTTTCACATTAACATTCAGCGCAGCAACTCAGAGTCCCCTAAAATTTAGGTTCATCTACTTCTATATGTAATGTTGCTTAAGATACTATTTATTTTTCTTCATTCCTCCATTCCCAGTGTCCACATAGATGGCCATTATTATTTCTATTATAGCTAAAGGTTGGTGGGAAATAATTTTTTCAATAAATGAACTTATATAAATCCCCATTTTATATCAGGTATCCTGACATAGTTCTAATAGAATTTTCTATGCAGATTTTAGCTCTTATATTAAATCTTATTGATCATTTTTTTGATATATGGCATCATTAAGTGGGCCAAGAGTGGCTACAGTAAGCAGGCAAAAGATGCAATTGGCGTTTTATTGTTTAACAACTGTTTGATGCTTATTTATGTATTCATAAGCCTCAGTTTCAGAGCCCAATGGGCCAAATGTCCTTAAAGCTCTTTTTACAGGAACCTAATTTGACCATAATGACTTAACATGTGTCATATGTGGTTCCTGTAAAAAGACTAGCATTAAATATAGTTGCAGATAATTAACAAACCTTCTCCTTTTTTAAAAACAATTCCATATGAATTAATAAGATACAGATGGAATAAATGGCATGGTGTTATTCACCATCTTTGTCAATTTGATACAGTACAACTCCTCTTTTTATAAACAAATATATAGTTGGAAAAGTATTTGTATCAAATACTTGTACCTTAAAATTGGAGCTACTAACAGATCTTAACAAAACTGATCAAAGTTTTTATAAAAGGGTAAAGTAAATGTAATTTAATCTATCTTATAAAATATAGAATCAAGTTCTGCAAGTTGAGTAAAATTTGTTAATGAACGTCAACAATAACCTATTATACACAAAAGATTAAATGTTATGCTTGGATTTGGTCGCCTTTTTATCCTTAAAAATAACCTCTAGTTTGCTAATTTTAGGTTAATACCTTTGTCAATTACAAATCTAAGGTAAAACAGATGGTCATTAAAAATTGGCGCTTTCTGGTATTGTTCTTTAAATTTGCTGCTGTAAGCCTCTTGAAGAATTTCTCTAAATGTTTTAAATGGTCGCCAAAGGTACAGCTGAAAACTTTGATATCATCAAGGTATTTTAATGCTCATGACATCTTAAAATCTCCCAAAACCGTGGATATGGCTCTTTTGAACATCTCTGAAACATCTCATAAGTCTTATGGATTCTAATCAACTGATATTGGGACTTTTACGTTACCATGGCTCATTTCTTGTTCAGATTTGGGCATATCAATCTGCCAATAACTAATAATAATTCTCATTGTAAAAAAGTTAACTCTTTCAAGCCTGTCTAAGGCATGTTTAATCTTAGATGAGAATATTATTCCTTCTTTTTAATGTCATTTAGTTTGCTAATAATTGATACCTATTTGGTTGCTTCCATCTTTCTTATTAACAATCCAGGTAGACGCAACCCATAAACTTATCATTGTGTTAATAGATACCATAATAAATAATTTCTCTAATCCTTGTTTGCATAACCTCTTCTGATGTCTTTTAACGCAATGATCATAATCAGATGGTATTAATGTATTATGGCGTAGATGGTATCAATCCAAGCCTTTAGTAAAACCCAATATTGAAATTATCTATGGTGATTTTTGTTGAGTTTTATCTTAGTTTTAAATTCTAAGAGAATGACTCTTTTGCGATTGTAGCTTGCTTTATCTCCCTTATTTAATTGAACAGGCTCTTGATAAAAAGACGTTGATTAATTTAACTGAAAAAACTGGGACAATAATAGTATGAAGGCTATTAAAAAAGTTGAGTGTTATTAATGCCAAATTGAGTTTATGGTCCAACGCTAAACAGACGCTTTTTCCTATTGCAAAATATCTTGAACTGTTAGGAAAATCTTCAATATTCACTTCACTTAGAGCCAGGCGGAGATCTGATAACAAACTAAACAACCTAAGGATATCCAATCCTTGCACTCTTATCCCAACAGTAAACTATACAACCAGTGATTAAACAAATAAATTTTTATTTAATTAAGATCTGCTTTATTATGAAAAATTGGGAAGTTTTAAAAAGCAACAGGCACACAGCTTTTCAGCTGTTTACAGGAAATCAAATATTTATTCTCCACTGTTTTGACCCTTGAAAGTATCCTCCAAATAGTAGCAGGTTCCTTTGAGTTAGTTAATCATCAGTAAAGTAATCCTTGTGGTTTGGTGATCATTTATTGGTGTCAGGAGCTAGATACCAATTCTATAAGGTCATGTTGTCTGATTACAACTACTACCACTAAAACAAGCATTAAAAATTCATTGTTAATTTTAGCAAACACCTTAATCGTTTGATTAGAACGATTAATCATTATAATCTGACTATTAAGTGTTAATTTTTAATTCAGATTTACTACTCAATATTGTTGGGGATGATCCCTGTAACGCACAGGTTCTTACCAGTACGTGAAAAATGAAATGGGCACCACCAAACAATTCACTGACCACATGACTGATAATCCCGCGGAAAACCACCCTCTCGCCTGTGCGCCATTTCCAGAATTTGCAACATATTCGTGGACTAAGGTTCTGGCAATGCTGCAAGCAAGCAGTATGGCATGACCCCAGGTAAGTGCCACAAACGAGGCCAATGCCTGGCCTAGCTCACTTGCTGAGCTTATTGTTCTGGATTTTGACTAACTTTTCTCTTTGTTGGTAATAAAATAGATAAAATTTAAGCAAGAAAATATGAATTTATTTGTAGTTTTCTTATTGAGAAAACGGAACTGTATTTGCAGTTGCCATTTCCTTATTATAAAGCATTTCTGATAGTTTAATATATATTGCTAAAACCCTAAATTTGGCTCTCAAGCAACATCCAAATTGTGGCTCAGGAAAGCCCTGTATCCCATATGATGACCATTCAGAGGATTTGGGACACTGGTCATTCATTATGTCGGATCAGTCCTTATTCCTGGATCCCTAAATCCTTACCTATGATCCCCATTTCTACTGGTTTTTCTAATTGGTCCAATTTTCCCAATTTGACCTCTGAATTTGTGCACAAATTTGAACTGATAATAACAAGGTTAATGTGCAGATCAGGCTGGCCCCAATCCATCATATCACCCCCTTGCAAATCCAGAAACTCCCAGATCTTCTCAGGGCATCATGCACACTCCTCTGGAGTTTTCCAGGTCACTTCCTCCACCAGATATCCCTTCTATTTTACTAGGAACTGCTGGCGATCCAAGACCCAACGCTCCCTCAAGATTTGTTTGACCTCATACTCTTGGTTGTTCTCCTCTTGTGAGTTCAGTGGCCCAGGCCGCTCTGGTCCCTGCCCTTAAAAACCTCAGAGTTGAGAACCATGAATCATTGGATGGGCCTTTGACCCTTCTGGGAGGTCTAATTTGAACGCCACTTTGTAACAACATGGATCACCCTATAAGGGCCTAAGAACTTTTGTCCAAATTTTTGGCTCTTCACCAGTACTGCATAATTTTTTGCTGCCACCAATACCCACTCCCCTGGTGCAAATGATGGGTCTGGCACTCTCCATTAATCCACATACCATTTTTATTGTGCTGTGGCACGCTCCAGGTTATTCTGCAATCATATTCCAATTTCTGACATTCTTTGGGATAATTTGTACAACTCCCTGACATATTCCACCGTTTGATCCTCCACCCAACGTTGGATTTGGTCCATGATTAGCAAAGAATGGTAACATCCCTATTGACAATTGGTGGTGGATATTATAAGCGAATTGAGCAAGTCTGATCTAATTAACCCAATCATCCTGCTGATCTGAGATATAACATTGGAGGTATTGCTCCAATATCTGATTTACTCTTTCCGTTTGGCCATCAGACTGAGGATGGTACGCTGAAGCCTTACACGGGCAAATCTTCAAATTACTGAGCAGGCTTGACCAGAATTTTGATATGATTTAGGGACCACAATCCAAAATGATTTAAACCAGTATGCCATGATGGGCAGATATCTCATCGATTAAAAGCTTTGCAATGTCTTTGGCTGAGAATTTTGAAGTACACAGAAAAAATTTAGCATATCTTATTAATTGGTCAACCACAACCATTATTGCATCCTTCCCCTGGCTCTTAGGTAATCCCATGATGAAATCCATGCTAACTGACCCCCACGGCCAACTCAGAATTTGGAGTGGGACTAACTTTCCCGCAGGCTGCTTTTGTGAAGTCTTTGAATGTGCACAAACCAAGAACTCCACCACTTACTTTTTTATATCCTTCTGCAGCCTGGACCATGAATACTTCCGTTGCACAAGATCAATCATCTTTGCCACCCCCAGATGACCTGCCAGCAGATGGTCATGCGACGCCTGCAGCACTTCCCAATGCAGTGATGTGCTCAGTACCCATATCTGCGAGTTGTGGCATAGAATCCCATTTTTTTCATATGTGCGATGATGGCTATGCTGATGGCCTTCCGCTGTTTCTGCCCATAACCGCTTCCCTAATAGTGACCTCCTTTGCTTCCTTCAGATCTCTCCTTCCAGTTCATCCTCCTCACTTACCATTATGGTGGATTGTTCTTCCTGAAACATTGTTGCAGTATTATACTTGTCCAACTTGGCCTTCTTGTATGCCAGCCCCACATCCTGGCTCAACTAATCTGCTATAGTGTTAACTTCTCCTGGATGGTATTCCACTCAGCAATCAAACTGAGCCAGCTCCATGTGCCAACGGGCTTAGCGCTGACTCATTCTTCTTGGCTCTTGGTAATATTCCAGTGCCTGATGGTCCATACGTACTATGAAAGGATGATGTGAGTACAACAGGTGGTGCTGCCACTCCTGAAGAAGTGCAACCACCGCCAGAAGCTCCTTGTCATATATCAGGTAATTTGTTTCGGCAGGAATCATTATCTGACTGAAATAACACACCAGGTGCTCTAACCCGTCTTCCCCCTTCTGAAGGAGTACTTCTCCCACGGCAAAATTTGAGGCGTCTGTCTCAACCACATAAGGTTTTCCAGATCGGGATGGGCAAGGACTGGTGCTGACATGAGCTTTTCTTTTAGTAGGTTGAACGCCCGATCCTCTTCATCCCCATATGAATGGTACATTCCACATTAATTGCGTAAGTGGCAAAGCTAGCTTTGATAGGTCTTTGATGAACTGCTGGAGGAATTTTACCATTCCTAGAAATCTCATACCCCCATTTGATCCGTGTGTGCCTTCCATGCGCACACCGCTTGAATCTTATCTGGGCATACCCCTAGGCCTTTTCCAAAGATCACATTCCCTAAGAACTTGACCATCAATTGATTAAACTCCCATTTTAAAGGTTTCAACCACAACCCTGCCCCAGCCAATGCCTCAAGGACCTCCTGCACATCCCGTACATGAGCCTCCTTGGAATGTGAAAATACCAGTATGTCATCCATATAAGTGATACAGCATCGGCTGATCAAATGATTGAGTACTCAGTTGATTATTTGTTGGAAAACCGCTGGGGCATTTTGCAGCCCAAAGGCATCACTCAGTATTGAAACATTCCAAGGTGGCAATTGAATGTCATGTATCCTTGGTGCTCTGGCCTCACAGGCACCTGGTTGAATGTATTGGCCAAATTGATCTTGGTGAAAATGCTGCATCCTGTAACCATTGGCAAAATATCTTCCATGAGCGCATTGGGTAGAGATCGGGTTCTGTGACCACGTTTAACCTCGGTAGTTCACACAATGCCATAACTCGCCACTTGCCTTGGGCACTAGCAGCACTGGAGGTACTACAGCTGGTTTTGATGGCTTGATTAAGCCTTCGCTCAACATGGAATATACATGATCCTCTGATGCAGCTTTGGCTCATTCATTCAACAGGTACACTGGGCAACTGCGGGAAGTTCCAGCACTTCTTTGAAGCATAAAGAAAATGTGAATGGCTCAGTGGGGAAAAACGGTGAATCCCTTTTGGGACCACAGACTCCCACGAAATCTCAAACTCCGCAGGTAAGCCCTCCTCCTGCATAGCCCCCAGGGTTCAAGGCTCAACTAACTTCTGGTCTCCCACTAACAGCCTCCACCTCATCGGTGGACCCCTTCTTGGGTACAAAGTCATGGTACTGGAAGGCACATCAATCTGTGGTCTGAACTGATGCCACCACCGCATCCCAAACACTACTGGGTGGGTCAGGTTCTCAATTGCACAAAACTGCATCCAAAACCTGAATGGGCTTTGCTGTACCTTCACTGAAGGGCTAACGTGCCATGATGGCACCCTCCGTGTGGCATCAGCAAAAACCACCTCCAGTCCTTTCTGCACCTGCAGCTTTAAACGCTCTGCTAATGCCAGTTCAATAATACTCTTCTCCCTGGTATCTATCAGGGACATGGCCCTTTCCATTCACCCATCCGTGCACATCTCTACGGGGATGAAAAGTTGAGAATAAAGTGAAGCAAGCAATTTATTTTTAAATGAGTCTCTCATTTGTTAATTGAATGATGGAGGTGTTGACATATAGCCTGGGTGCCCTTCCCCTTGAACATTCCCCACGTTTCTAGGGGCTGGGTGCCACCCCCCTTGAATGGAATAACTGCTTACTGGAGACTGTCCCTTTCCTGGCGACATTGTTTCCTCCTGGCAGTTCCATGCCAATGTTAATTGTTTCTTGACTTGAACCACTAAAGCCACTTCCTCCCCCAGCGTAGCTTGAACCTTTGCTGCTGCCAAGGCTGCCAGCAAATCTGGCTGCACCCCTGGTGGAACATTCATAAGGACTGGGAATCTGTAACCTGTGCTGCCTTTGCCAGTGGTTGGAAGACCTGTGCATACTCCTCTACAGAGCTACAACCCTAGCTAACTGTTAATAGGGCCAACCAGGCCTCATCTTTGGCTTCATCCGGACATGCCACCTAGTTGACCAACTCCAAACATTCCTCCATCAAATTTGGCAAACTCTCCTGTTCCTCAATAAGTTTTTGGAACAACCTCATCAATTCTGGAGGCAATGCATCCACCACCTGGGCAATTTGGTTCACGAGATGGGATACCCCCCATTGCCTGTGCCAACTGTGCCTGGAAGTGGATCCGCGCTATTACCTGGTGAAGTTTATCCAATGCCTCCATGGATAACATCACCCAGCTGGTGGGAGATTTAGGTTTTTCTTGGGTCATTATAGTTTGCTGAGAGGTCACCCCATAACCATCCTATTTCATGCAGCAAAAACGCCAATGAAAATCCCACCATAATCACGGTCAAAAGATGTCAGTTCCATTCCTCTCTGTTGGTAACCACCACTTCTTCCTGGGGGCCCCACAATACAGAGAGAAATATATTTGAGTTTTAATTTTATGTAATGCACAGATTCTTGCCAGTACATGACAAATGAACTGGCCACCAGCCATGCCACCGACCACATGACTGATAATCCTGTGAAAATCCACCCTCTGACCTGTGGACCATTTCCAGAATTTGCAACATATTCGCAGACTAAGTTTCTGGCAATGCTGCAAGCAAGCAGTATGGCCTGGCCCCTGGTAAGTGCCACAAACGAGGCCAATGCCTGGCCTAGCTCACTTGCTGAGCTCATTGTTCTGGTGTTCTGACTAAATTTTCTCTTTGTTGGTATTAAAATAGATAAAATTTAAGCAAGCAAATACTATTTTATTTGTAGTTTTTTTATTGAGAAAATGAAACTATTTTTGCAGTTGTATTTCCTTATTTTAAGGCATTACTGATAGTTTAAAATATTGTTAAAACCCTAAATTTGGCTCTTGAGTGGCATACAATTTTGTGGCTCAGGAAAGCTCCATATCTCACATGATGACCATTTGGATGATTTGGAACACTGGTTGTTCGATATGCTGAATCAGTCCTTGTTCCTAGATCCTTACCTATGATCCCTATTTCTACTGGTTTTTCTAATTGGTCCAATTTTCCCAATTTGACCTCCAAATTTATGCACAAATTTGAACCAATATTAATGAGGTCAATGTGCGGATCAGGCTGGCCCCAATCCATCACAACCCCCCAATGAAATAACAATCAAAATAATCATTGAATCATCCATTGATTATATACAGCTTTTAATTCAGTCAGCAATCATCACCAAATATTAGATTGTGAATATCAATCTTTGATATACTTAATCTGTCAGTAGGATGGATAATGTGGTAACCTTAAATTATAACACTTAGTGAGGGTATATTCTCAAATTTGGGTTTATATTTATTCATTCTTTTATTTAACTGAGGCAAGCTGACCAGGGGACAGGCATTACTGAAAGAAAGAAAGAAATGACATGAAACCTGAACAGGGTCAACTCCATCAAAGAAAGTTTTTCCACCTCCAGATTGGGACTAAAATTTTTCTGGTTATGTCATGGGTAAGGTTTTCGTGTTATTAGACCTACTAACCGCCAATAGTTTCCTTTGGCTGGCACCCCAAATTGATGTGCGAAGGGTGGGAATTGAACTGCAACCTTCAGGTTGGTAGCCGTATGCCCTTCCAACTTGCCTTCCACCCCCTTTTATTCATTCTTTTATTAAATCTTATTTTACTATTTATATTTAATTTACAAATTTATTATTTGGGACTTTAGCTTGAGATCATAATTATATTATTATTATATACATCATTATTATGAATAATATTATTATTATCATCACTTTTCTTATAAGCATCACTTTTATGAAGCTAAGGTAGATTCAAGTTAAATTTGAACATTCAATAATCAGAACAGAAAAAGATGCATAACTACAATCAAAAGTCTTGGGCAAAAATTGCAAAGAAGGTACCTCTACCAATATGTCATTCCCCAAGGGCATCAAATGCTCTCACAAGGAGATTTTGATAAGCCATGCAAACCTGACCAAATGACAGATGCAAGTCTCTAATATAGGGTACTTTAAAATGCTACACCAGCATATGCTTTACAATAGCATCCGCTATTCACTCCCCTCCTCCCCTGTTAAGCATGGGGTTAGAGTAAACTTTATGGTTGAGCACTTGTAGATCTTATTGGCAATTATTGTTAAAAAAGAAAATATTTTGAAAAAGCTGTAGTTATTAAGTGTCAGATTCTGGTGGTTGACCCAAAAATAAACCCTTTGACAACCAAAATAACAGGCCAAATATCCTCCCAATGCTCAGGCTAAAACTCTAATTCTCAAATTAAAAGCCTATTGCAATTACACGCCTCAGGCTGATTATCTCAGTGACAATTCAATTATTCTAACAAAAGCTCAGGCTGAATACACTCGAACATTCAGGCCAATTATCACTGCAATAAAACTTGGCAGTTGTCCCAACTAATCAGGAATACTATTAAATATTCAGCATAAGAAATTGTTTGGGGATCAACCCAAAGATAACGTCTAAAAATACCATGGACAAATAGACAAAAGTAACGTAATTGATTTCCTACCCTATGGCAAAATTTGTATGTAAATTCTTGTAATTGGCATGACAGCACTTGAACATGGACCGTCCAAATGGGAGTACCTAGTGCTATTGAGAGAGGTCTGCCAATGTTCCAATAAGGAGTGCTTCATTTTTACTTTAATCGATGCCATAATTTCAAAGAAGAAGTATTTTGTCAGCAGTATGACAAAACTCAAATTGAGATGATCCTAGGACAATCTTTATGTTCTTATTGCGATTTTTGTCCCTGAAATCCACCAAATAAAAGAGAATTTTGCCACCTTATAAACCTAGAAATAGATCATAGTTGTATCAGTTCAAGGGCTGAACTGAGGTGGAAAATAGTCTGTTGAAATTGCGTTCTCAAATGTAACCAGGAGATGCCCTAGATGTATAAATACTGGCACTTAGCCTAATGAATAATCATCAAATGAATTAGTCTAAATAAAGATTGTTTTATCTAATCTCTTTTAGTTTTATCTGAAGTTTCTTTTGTAGAGTGTTGCCACGCTGGAACCTCGGAATCCACTGCTTTTATCTTTGCCTGCTTTGGTAGAAGTTCCCAAAAATAAAGGGAAAATTTAGCCCAAAATCGACCAGAAGAGTCAGGGAAATTTGAATAAGCCTAGTGAGCTTCTAAACAGTTAAAATACCATAAGACACAGGAAAAATTGAGGATCATTAGGCTAAACTTCAACATGATAAAGCATGCAGGAGCAAATTTATTAAGCGAGAAATCCTCAGAATTTAACAACTGGTGCTCACTTAATTTTGGTTATACTCTCTGAAATGGACCCACACAACCAGTTCCTGGTAGATTTTGCCAGACGTGAAAGTGATAATGAGTTGAAAAAAGTGACAAGGAAATCTCAGATTATTTTAAAATCAGCCACCAAGGCTCTGATGCTGGTACCTCCTACTCCCTGGATTTTATCACAGTGGGGGAGCTCATGTAGATACAATAAGCCCAATTAATCTTACATCTTAAAGTTTAAATGCTATACTGGAAACTTTATATCAAGGTTTTATTATTGGTACTTCACAAGTTGATCCCTCCTTCAGTCTGTTCTACTACCTCAAGGATCAGGCGCTCAATATGGATATATACATGAAGTACCACGATGCAACCACGGCATCTCTTGCCAAACGTCTCACAGACAGTCAAGCAACTAAAAAATTTCTGGTTTACTTTGTCCACCCCTCAATATAGCATACTCGGCGAATCCTTGCTAGACAAAATCTTGAACTCACGGAAATCTACAGTGTGCAAGGGGATTAACAATCTTCCCAAAATGCTCTACTGGACAAATTAAGTTCCAGTTTTACTAAAGTCCAAAAAGCAATTGTGGATAATACAGGACTTGCTTATGAAGCTCATGGGAGATTAAACACACTTGAGGAGCTATTAAATGAAGGAGTCACAATGATAGCTGAAAAAGTTTTTTTCACCACGGGCTATTGCATAAATGGGTACAAAAATTAATACCCGCTGTCAAAAACTGGAAACCCACTCTGATTTCCTATTATTTCAGTCATAACAACTCATTTACATGCCACTTCAGGCCAAAGAAATCTCTGGACTTAAATTCAAAGCACAATGATTTTGAGAATTTTGTTTAGGCCGAGATGGATATTATGAACAAAAACATCAAGAACTTGCAGCAAAACCAGCCGTCCCAAATATGGATGAGGATTATGCCTTGATCAAATAGTAATTTTCAAAAATTTGGACTGTTGTGTCAGGATTGCAGGCCAGAAATACTGAAATTACTAAGGAGAATTGGAAACTTAGAATGCAATTATCAACTGCAAATTCCTAAGTAGACAGTATAGCCAAAGATATTAAAAGCATAACGTCCAATCAAGCTTTATTAAAGGAGGAGTATGACAACCTTAAAAAGAATCTGAATCCCTAAAAAAGCAAAGCTGCTGGTTCTTACCAAGCCTTGACAAAAGAGAAATGGGAAAAAGCTCTGCTCATATGGCCAAAAAACAGTTTGGAAAAACAAAGAAGGGCCAAATTCAAGCATTGAAATCCAGTAGTTTGGAGCAATATCTTGAAATTGAATCATTGGAAATCAACACTGATGCAGAGAATGATATTTCGAACATCCGTCCTATGCCTAGGGTTCTGTCATCAATCCTGACTCCAGATACTCCCCAACGGGAAAGAGGTCTGATTCTAAATGATGATACACCAAGTCGTTCAAGAGAAGTACAACCCCTATGCCCAAAACAGGGCGAAATGACTTTAAACCATTGAGCTTATCAAAGTTCCATAAGGATGGGAACGTTCACTTTTTACTCAAGCTATTTAGAAAAGCAATGTGAAGAGCACCAGACCATGCAAAAGGATCCTTTAGGCCCAAAAAGCATTAATATGTCCAACTGAGAGAAAAATTTTTGAACTAAAAACCAAAAATTCGAGCAAAAGCAGCAAACAGGGCTGATTATATGCCACAACTGTGGTCAAAAGGGGCATTTTGCTAGTCAATGCTACAGATGGTCTGACAAAAACCTGGGGTCAACGTTGCTCTAGAAATCAACAGTGACAGCGAGGTGGGAAAAGAGCAGGTGGAGTATAGGCGGAATGCTCTAACTCCACTAATGTCAAATCATTCCACTTGACCCTGGTGAGCTCTTTAGCCAAAGATGTCACCAAAGATAAACTCCACCATATTGTGGCCAATGATGTCACGATGGTCCCTACTTGGGCCACAGCAAAAGCAAATAAACCCTTGAAAACTACCAAAGAAGCCAGAGCAGAGGTATCAAAACCTTACGCAAAACATATTATTGATCATGGTTATGACCTCCAACCTGGTGGTCAACCGACCTACCTTCACTTAACAACTTACAAGTATCCATTCCCATGAAGACCTTATCATATAACTTCCCAGATATTCTCAAGTCTGAAATTGGACTTGGAATTAGGCAGCAGTCACAGTATTTATACATAAAATACCTCTGAAAGATACTCCAAATGTACTTATGTGGACATAGCAGTAAACAAGGTGCAAGTTTGGGCAATCATTGATAGTGGTGCTCTTATCAATATAGTCAGCACAGGGTTGGTTAAAAGTTGAAATTTTCTCCCAATGTTGCCCACTGTCAGGAATATGGTACAGCTGGAGCGCATACAACTAAATTCGCTGGGTGCATACAGGCCGCTACCTATCAGATACAGATCTATTGTAGTGACAGCACCTGCTATAGTGTTGCATAATATAATTAAGATATTCTAATCAGGACTGATTTTTAAGGAAATATGGAGTTGTTACTAATCATAAGGATGATACTATCACCATTATTGTCCAGGCTAACCCGCTTTAATATAACTGGGATAGGGCAGTTGAGAAAAAGAAACCCAGAATATTCATAAATCTGGCTTACAAAGATGGAGTTGTCCTGATTGAGTATATCAAAGAGTGGTCAAAGATAAAACCACTACCCACACAGATCAATGAGTCAAAGGGCATTCCACTTCATTCAAATAAGCACATTACTATACTATCCAGAGATCAAGTAATCGTACCAACAGGGCTGACAATTATTAAGCTGGATGGACTTTATGGTAAAGGATATTAGCCATGTTCTAAATCTCAATTTTAGCCAAACGTTGCCCCTCATATTATCATTCATGGCCATTGGAAGAACACATCATGTGTGATAACCTGCAAAATTGGCCTATCTCTATCAAGTGACATCAGACAATTACATTTCTGCATCTGTTCCCTACCTTAGAAATTTACTCATTCCATAAGTTTGGAACTTTTGTCAAATTAGGATCCCCAATAAGAACCTACCCAGCATCAATAATGTCGTCCTTATGACCAATTTAAGCAACTTGACCAACTCTGAGAAAAGCCAAGCTCAGGAATTACTCTCTAAATACTGGGTAATATTTGCACAAGATAATTCAACCTGGGATGTACTAAGGGTGTCATCTACAATATTGATACAGGAGATCATAAAACAATTTAATTACGCCTGATTAGACGCTCAAAATTGCCATTGGAGGCTGTATCTAAGGTGATTAAGACACTCCTCAATTGTGGCATGTTAGTGCCTTCAAAAAGACCATGGGCGGCACCAACTTTAATATTGAAGAGAAAAGGATGGAAGCAACCAAGTAGTCATTAATTATTGGAATTTAAACAATATCACAAAGGACTCATACCCTCTGCCACAGATTGAAAATGCCTTGGATAGGCTAAGGGCATGAAGCTCTTCTCAGCAATGGACCTTATCAGAGGGTATTGGCAAATAGTTCTTCTCAAAGAGGAGCGCGAGAAATGTGCAATTATAACCCAAGAGAGCCTATTCCAGCTGACGAGAATGCCTTAAGGGTTCTGCAATGCCCCAGCTACTTTCCAAAGGCCCATGGACACCATTCTGGGAGATTTGAAGTTGTCATGTGTACTAGTGTACTTTTATGATATCAACGTTTTCAGCTGCACTTTTGACGACCACCTGGAACATTTGGAGGAGTTTTTCAGAAGGCTAGCAGCTGAAAATTTAAAAATTAAGCCCAGAAAGTTTCAGTTCTTCAAAACCAGCTAAATATATCAGATTTGTAATTGACAAAGTGGGCCTTTGGCCCCAACCCTCTAAGTTAGATGTCATCTACAAAATGAAATGGCCCAAATCCAAGTACAATATCCAAGTATTCCTAGGCATGATGAGATACTATCGCTGATTTAATGCCAACTTTGCACAATTTGGAGAGCCGCTTTTTTATCTATTTAAGGATAAGGTCCCATTTGACTGGACTCCATCTTACCAAAATGCATTTTACAACTCTGGATAACACTATTGGTCGTGCCTGTCCTTTGATACTTAGACTTTGATCATGAAAACATTGTCCATACTGATGCATCCCTAACAGCATTGGGGCCGTATTATCTCAATTTGGGGAAGACGGTGAAGAACATCCAGTTGCCTTCACTTGTCAGACCTTAAATGTTCAAAAGATAAATTACCTGGTGACAGAATGAGAATTCTTAGATGTCATATTTGCTTGCAAGCAATTTTAGGTCTACCTGCATGACACTCATTTCAAAGTTGCTAATGATTATGCTTCCCTAAGATAGCTGAACAACATAAGAGAGCCTGGGGGCCAATTAGCCCGCTGAACATTAAATCTTTAAGCTTATGACTATACAATTGAGCATTGAGCTGGGGTAAATTATCAAAACGCCAATTGCCTATCCCAACTACCCACCATTGCAACACTTAGTTGGGCTGCTGATGAGTTGTTTAAGAAAATGATCAGTGTAGAGTACTAATATGAGCCCAAATCCGTTCAAAAACTATTATTCTTGGATTTATGAAAAGATACAACTGCAAAAAATGGGACGCTTTACAAGATCATTGAGGGCATGAAGTATATTTTCCCAAGACCCTTGGCCCAAACAGACCTAATAATGGCGGTTCATAAGGCCATAGAGCATGGCGGATTCAAAAAGATGGAAGAGCATCTGAATCAATTCTAATATTAGGAGTCAATGCATTTTAACATCCAAGAAACGTTATAATGCTGTGCAGAGTGTCAAGGTGAAAAACCATTCCAAAAAAGCACATTTTACCATCTTGTTCAGCCTAAATTCGCCTGGCACATTGTATCTATTGACGTTGTCAGCCCACTTCCAACAAGCAATAAGAAGTCCAAATACATTATTGTAGCTATCAACTATTTGACCAAATGGGTCAAGTCCAATGCTATATGGGAAGCAGGAGCGGCAACTACATTCCAAGTTCGTCATTGAAAACATTATGCACAAGCATGGATATCCCCAGGCAATTCTTACCAATAATGGAAGAAATTTTACCGCCTATGTTTTGCCAAGCTCAACAATTAATGGGAGTACAAGGTGTGCTTTCTGCTCCCTATCATACCAAAACTAATGGTACAGTTGGGCGCGCAAATTGGACGTAGGTGAACATTATCAGGTAATTAACTTTGGCCAAACCATCCAAATGTAGTACTTAACTAAGTTTGGCAGTATTTGCCTACAATATCTCCTACCATTCGTCAACCAGGATGTCACCTTTTCTAGTATTATATGGAAGACATCCAGCTCTACCAACGCTACTATAATAAGTCCTAGAGGATCCTGGCAAAAACACTTATCCTCAATATGTTGAGAAGTTTTCAGATACTTTAATCAAACTACAAGCTCAAGTCTTTGACAACAGTTTTGCCGTGAAAAAGGCCTTACATCAAGAGGACTTAGAATATCACTACAAATTGACCAAATTTGATGTTAATGATTCAGTTCTATTTTGTAACACCCATGGATTGGGCCAATTGCAGAAGTTAGATTGCATCTGGGTAGGGCCATTTGAAATAATTGAGAAGACATCCAAGTTCATATACTTTATCAAGGATATTAGAACTGGCCATATATACAACTGAGTCCATGCAAAATTTCTAAGAAAGTTCAATAAGCTGGCAAATTAAGAAAGATAATACTAATAAATAATAATAATAAAATAATAATAAATATATAATAAATAGTTTAGTAAAAACATAATAAAAATTATTGAAAGAAGATCTATATATATAATTTATCCTAATTAATACTTTAGTTCACACTTGAGGATGGGGAGAGGATCCAACTCCTGATTCATCAGCAATTAGGGCCGAGTTTAAGGCTATTCACTTGGCCTACTCTATCAGCAGTTCAGACTGAAATTAACAAATTACAAAGATCAATAAAGGCTAATCAGTAATCTTAGGGCTTATGTTCAAGTCAAGTGGGGTGAAATGTCAGATTCTGTTGGTTGACCCAAAAATAAACCCTTTGACAACCAACAGATCAGGTCAATTATCCTCCCAATACTCAAGCTAATAATCTTTTTCTCAACTTAAAGCCTATTGCGATTACACAGCTTGGTCCAATTATCTCTACGTCAATTCAATTAAATTATTCTATCAAAAGCTTGATCCAAATACACTCGCACATCCAGGCCAATTATCACTGTGACAAAACTTGACAATTGGTCCAGACTAATTGAGAACAATATTAAATATTCACCATAAGAAATCATTTGGGGATTGACCCAAAGATAACGTCTAAAAACCCATGGACAAATAGATGAGAGTAACATAATCAATTTCCCGCCCTAGGGCAAAGTTTTTATGTCAATCCTTGTAATTGAGATGATAGCACTTGCACATGGACTGTCAAAATGAGAGTAACTAGTGTTATTGAGAATTGCCTGTTAATGTCCCAATTAGGGGTGCGTCATTTACTTTAATTAATTCCAAAATTTCACAGAAGAAGTATTTTGTCAGAAGTATAATGAAACGCAAATTGAAAGGATCCTAGGACATTTTTGAACGTTCTTATTGCAATTTTTGTCCCTGAAATCCTCCCATATATGAGAGTATTTACCACCAATAACCCCTAGCAATAGGACATAGTCATATCAGTTCAAGGGCCAAACTGAGGTGGAAAATAATCTGTTTAATTTAAATGCTTGAATGTGGCTAGAAGATTCCTTGGAGGTATAAATACTGACGCCTGGACTAATGGTTAATCATTAAATAATATAGTCTAAATAAAAATCCATTTTATTTAATCTCTTTTCTGGTTTTTATCTGGAATTACTTTTGAATAGTGTTGACAAGCTGAAATTTCAGAATCCACAACTTGTACCTTTGCCCGCTTTGATAGAAGTTCCCTAATATGAAGGGGTAATTGAGCCCAAAATTGACCAGAAGAGTCAAGGTTTTTTTAAATAGGCTAGTGAGCTTCCAAAAGGTCCAAATTTTCATGGATGCGGCTGATTAGATTTATACTGGGCTCCCAGTCTGGGTGTGTGAGCACCCAGTGAAGAGCCCAGAATGCCAAAGGCACAGAGGTCCAAGTGACTTAAATTAGCGGAGATCTATTGGGAACGTGAGGAAAGTACAGGTTCATTAACATACCAAAGGCCCCAAGGCAAACCAGATGGTTGCAATGGGGGCAACCACGAGTCTTGTGGGGGCAACCCCCAAGGGCGGGAGAGGTGGGGAGGATGATGACTCCTCCAGGGTTCACGGTTGCTGGCCTTCAGCTTCAAATAGGTGAGTTTTCACGCCAGCGAGGGATGGCACAGGGGCCACCGTGTGAACAGGGGTGCAGGCGGAGAGGGGAACAGACCCGCGGTAAGCATTGGGGCTGAGCTCCCCTTAGGCAGGGTGCTCCAGGGTCCTCAGGTGGGTGAGGCCGGTGGTGGACGAGCCAGGCATGGGGGCTAAGTTTGTGAGCACCGGGGCAGGGGCGCCCTGTTGCTGCTCTAACAGGGGAGCAGTCTCAGAGATCCCAGCGACAGAGCAAATGGACAGATTCATGTTGGATGGATATGCAAAAATGAATGGAGAAGTGACTTCATCATTGGGGGCAAAACATTTTATGGCGGATACAATCCGCCACCATGTGGTGGGGTCAAGTGACCAGATGACCCAGTCGGCACACATTGGGATGATTATCTGAATAGCGGTGCACTTTGTTGGATCAATTGGCAGAATTTTGAAAAAAAGTAAACAGATGGAGGCCGCAGCAAGGTGTCCAGGGTATTTAAGTTTTATTTAGCGCAAAGCGCAGGAAGATTAGAGAATGAACTGACAACCGCCCCTCAACAGGGCAGTTGCCTTAAGTATGGGGAGAATCGCATAGTGGAAGTGCTGTGGGATTGGTTGATTGGGGATTGGTGATGGGATTTGGTTGGCTGGTGGGGAGGAAGGCGGGAAGATGTCCAAAATCTTGGCAAAAATCAAAAAAAAACTTTTGCAGATTTTTCCATTTTTTTGAGGCCAAACCAGGTCAATTGTAATTTCCTGGGCCCTGACCCTCCGAGTCAGGCTGTTCACATGGTTCAGATTCCCCGGATTTGTCCCAGGGGGCTGTGGCCACTGTGCTGGATCATTTGCAATCTGGTCCAAACTCTCTTTCTGACTATTTGCGCAATCCAAACTTCCTGGATCTGTCCTGGGGAGTAGGGGCAACTAGTCTGAGTTGCTTGCAACCTGGTTTGAAACCTAAATCATGCGCCAATCTGATTTCTGGTCCCAGCCAGTCTGGACCAGCTCCTCCAGCCTGGAATTTGCAGACTGGGCTCTGACATTAGTACTGGCTATTTCCTCAAAATTTTGACATGATTTTCCTGGTGAGTGAGGGGTCCCAGGGGCCTGCCCATGGCCCCTGGCTTGCATAATCTCCTGGCAGACCCCCTCTAAAAGTCTTACCAGGGTTGAGGAGGGGGGAGGGGAGAAACCTGGTTGTCTTTAGGGGGAAGGGCAGTCACCCAGCGCTCATCTACCATATGTGCCAAGTCGCTCAACTGTGACAGGGGGTCCACTTGGGCCTTTGAGCCCCTTTTTGTCCACAAGGGGTGTTGCTCCCTATCCAGTTGCAGGGGCTGGTCCCCAGAACTTACACAAATACCATAAGACACAGGCAAAATTGAGTATCACTCAGCTGAACTTCAACCCAATTAAGCATGCAGGAGCCAATTTATCAAGCGAGAAATACTAGGATTTTAAACCTAAGTAAGAACTTTTTGAGTATTTGTCAACATCAGCTTTGCCATGGTAGAGCAGTCGGATGCTGCGGCAAAGATCATTATCAGGGTAACTCTTAAAGGTGTGCCCCACTGCATCAAGGTTTACTTTAACCAATGGAATAAGGAGGATGACCTCTTCACATCATTTAAAGATCTCCCAACTGATCTTCCCCACAACTTTGTCAAATCAAAGTTTATCAAAGGCCTTGAGGAATATGGAAGAGTGAAGCAGTTCAGACTTTATGTAAGTTTACCTCATGCTGTAACTCTGCAATGGGAAGGCGATATCAGTCATTGACCCTTAACTTAAAGTAAAGGCAAATCCAATCTGATCATCACATCACGCAATTCATCTTGCTGGAGGGATAAGAATCTGACCCTTACAAAATGACCCCAAAGAAGGCTCCACCTATCTGCCAGCACTGCCAGGCGCTTTGTCATTGGGCCCATGGATTCCCTGCCATAGGCAAACATCATGAGGAGGAGGACTCAGAGGAAATGGAATGAAACTTTAAAAAACTTCAGAAAACTCTAAATGCCGACAACCCTATTCAACTGAGAGAGAACAGAGTGATTACCAGATCATCAAGCTGGTTACTGACAAACAATGCAAAGTGGAGGAAAAAGTGAAGAGATGAGAAGAGGTCAGAGCGAGGGCTGAGGAAGCTAAAAAAGTGAATCAGATTATGGAAACAACCAACAAAGATGAAAACACAAACTGCTTTGAGAGCCTGAGGGAGATCCCCAAGGAGTCAATGGAAGGGACAGCAAACCAGCAGGCGCAGGCAGTGACACGGGCAAATGCAGCCCATGGGAGCTGGAAATGAACCAGTGCTGGTTAGGCCAGATATCACAACTCTGGTCACTTACCTACAGTTTCAACGAAAAATTCTCAGAATAAAGGTTACATTGATTTTCAGGGTGGTCCAGCTACTGACAGAGAGAGCACATCTTTAGCTCAACTCAGTTTGGTAGCTCAGAAATCCTGACTGGAAACTTGAAGCTCAAATCGCCTGAATAACGATAGAACTAAGCTAAATGGCGAACTATCTGATTAAGGTGGATTGGATGGATTGGGTAATCCAATCACATTAGGGACGTTCAAAGTCGCAGGGCTGAAGGCTGCCATGTCCTGGGCCAAGAAAAATAAGCACTTGAGAAGCCCTCCAGCTGATATCCTGTCAATCTATGAGAGTCATTGCCTGAGGGGGGAGGAACCCAAGTGGACCTGGATGCTCATCCAAACTTCTTAACTTGGTCCAACCTTTGTGCGTTTGTGATCAAAACAGGCAGGGGCATCACCATCACATAGTCAACTGATCACCTAGGGGAGAGTCCTGGCCATCACAATTACCTGGCAAGGAAATAGTACACCCTGGTCAACACCTATGTCCCCAAAATCCCTAGCAATCGTTCTAACTTCTTTGAGGAGGTGGCCAATTTACCACTACTGGAAGACAGCTTTCTCCTAGGGGACATGAACTGTTGGCTCATGAGGGCCACAGACAGATGGCCCCAGACATCAGTCACCTCTAAAGAAACCAGGAACACACGTTGCTAATGGTTGAAGTGAAAGTTATTGATGCATGCCTAAAGGGTGTGCCAACCCTTGAGCACATGATGAGGCCACAAGTCAGAGAGTACGAGTTGCTCTCAATTAAATGCATTGACCTAATCTGCATCCTGGTGACCCTCAAGTGCATAGTAGGAAACTTTAAAGCAGCTAGTATCACCCACTCAGACCATTGGCTGGTAAGGATTGCCTTGAGATCGGAGATGCAGGTGCAACTGCACCTTAAATAGGAAAATATATATCCACAAATGGTGAGTAATGCTGACTTTATCCACTGGGTAGCGATAAAACCCTGTCCCACAACATGAGGGACCCCCTCAGTAATGAAACGATCTAGACCTGAGGATGTCTGAAAACCAAAATGTTCACTACCATGAAACGTTAATCCACCAGGAGGCACTTGGCTGAGGCATCAGCTTTTCAAAGGGCAATCAGCCAAAGAACAAATCTTGAGAAGAACGCCCCAAACGGGCCACAGCACCCATTTGGATGAGGGAATGAGTTTGGTTGACCCTTGAAATCCAAGGTTTTAGCAAGTACGCCTATGAGTGGCTCAAATTACAGGAGGGAGAAAAACTGGTGGCCAAGAGCGAAAAGTCACCCAGAATCTTCATGAGCCAGTTCACCACTCAGAAATCCCATACCAATGAAATTCTCTGTCCGTGCAAGATGGCACTTTATTGCATTATCCAGTGACGCTAGCAGAAATAACTCATGATTACTACACAAAATCATACTTGACTGAGGGCGTTTTACCTCAGCACATCAAGTAATTCCTTGAGAGTGTGAAGCCACTCCCAAACCTGGACACATCGGCCCTCACAGCGCAATAACAAAGGAGGAGCTCAATGCATCAATCAAGAGTCTTCTCCAGCAGAAGAGCCCAGGACTCAATGGGATCACATAAAAGGTGATTGCGGCATTTTAGACCTGCTTAGCCACATTCTCCTCACCAAACTCAACAGATGCTTGGACGAGACCAAGCTGCTGCCTGGAGGGAACAAAGCACTGCTCATTTTCCTCCACAAAAAAGGCGACATACTCACTTGAAAACTAGCATACTATTTCACTGATCAATTCTGATTTCAAACTGCTTTCAAAAATCCAGGTGCATCATATGAGCTCAATTGGGAGGAACGTGATCTCAACAACCAGCATAATTTGTCCCTGGCAGGAGCATCTGGGACAACATCTACATGGTCAACGACGTCACCAAGTCAAACTCTAGTGGGCATTAGTATTTTAGAACAGAAAAGACTTATGACATTGTAGACTGGTCATACCTGAACTGCCGCATGGAAAGAGAGCACCTGCCATGTAAACTCATTAACTTGCAATGAAGCAAACAGCAACCACCAGCATGTCAGTCTTAGCCCTGGATTCCAGTTGGCCAAAATCTTGCCTCAATGTGGTATGAGGCAAGGGAATCCTTTGAGTCCACTGATGTACAACTTAGCTTCCAAACCTGTATTGTGGGTGGTAGAGGCGGAGCTTTAATGTATTGGTGTGTTCAGGCAGCAACCGCTGAAGGCTCTTGCATATGCAGATGACACAGTCATTGGGATTGCAAGATCAGAGGACTCAAAGAAACTTGAGTCAACTATCCACCAATACAAACTAGCTAGTAATTCAAGAGTCAACAAAGAAAAACAGAAAACTTATCTGTTGGTGGCATGAAGATTACTTAACTAACCCAGAGTGGCAAAACTTGAACTGGGGATCACCAACAGGCCCCAGCCACAGCCACCCTGACTCCTGCCACCCCCACTCAGACGGATATAGTATCTGGGTGGGTGAAAAATGGGCCTTATATACTCAGCGCCATAGCTACCTTTGGAAGATTGATATCATGGTGAAACAGTAGAAGAGAAACTGTATTAATTGCAATTTGCAAAAAATGCTTCAAAAACTTCAAAAGCAAGATTCATCTCAGTTAAATGGATTAGGAGCTGATCGTTGATGTCAAAAATGTCATTATCATCTCAGCTGACCCAAATTTAAATGCAAAAATTAGTCTCAATAATCAGGTGCTAGTGCAGTTAATTGCAGGTCTCAAAATTTACCTGGAAATAATGAATTTGAAATGAAACGCTTAGATGAACTGATGAAAACAATTTAAATAATTTAATTTACATTATAGAAGTCTCAGAAATCAATTTAGCCAATTTAAATAATTTAAATCCAAATATTGACAGCCAAAGCTTTAATTCCAGGTCTCATAACTTACTTGAACATGATATAACCTGAAGAGAATCTATTAGCTAGACCAATGGAACCAATTTAAATAATTTATACACAATATTAGTGTCTTGAAACCAATTCAAGTAATTTACAATATTTAAATTCAAATACCAAAATGCCAAAATATTAGTTAAGAGTAAAGTTTGACCGTAATTACCACTTCTTTGGCAATTAACAAAAAATATTCAAAAATGCATACAATCCGCCAGTATTTAAGGACCCCCACTGTCATCCGTCAAAATTAACAAGAACCAAGAAAATGGGCAGAAAATGGGCTTGTTTGGGGTGGCACCTTCAGGTGGCCCAGTGAAACACCTGGGCATCACCCTGAACCCCAAAGGTTAGACCTGCCAGGTATCAAGGATAGGCTCATCCAGAAGCTTGAATCCTGCATCACCTCCATCAGAGGGAGGCATACAGGACTCATGGGGCGAGTCACAGTTGTGAACTCTCTCCTGCTCATGATCCTCTGGTTACCAGCCACAGTTGTCCCCTTCTCCTCAGAGTTCCACAAACTCATCAGGGCCTAACTGCAGTCATGGTTGTGGGATGTCAGAAGAGCCCCAGTATAAATAGGCACACTTCATGGACCAAGAATGGAATGAGGACTAAGCCTTGATGATCATGTCAACCAATCAGGCAGGATATTCAGTAAGCGGATAGTTAGAGTGGCAAGACCAACCCCTGAACTGAACCACTGGTTGCACGCTGCGTAAATCAACCTGGCCAGGACCTCAAACTTTCCAACCCTCATAGAACAAAACACCCTCCAGTATTACCTGATAGCCAACCCAAATTCCCACAGTCCACACCAGTCCTTGAGCTTTTTCCACGCAGTACTGAAGATCAACTGTCAAGATAAATGGCTGTTCCATCTCAGAATCACAAGGGGACAACGCAACTAAGTTCGTGAACCACACCTACACTCAGTAACAAAGTAATGCACAAGTCTCAGTGGAGGGCTACCCCTTCCAAGAGCCAAACCCTAGTCTGTATTGATTTCTTGGACCAAAATGATCAGCCATATGATGAAATAATATTTCTTAAAATTCATGACGCATGATTTGCTTCACCTGAAAATTAGGGTGCACATCTGACGATGCTTACACAGGGCTTACTGAACAGTCAAGCAGTCCAGCTTAACCCAAGAACATTGTAAATTGTGCGGCACAACTGACACCCTGGTACCCAGGCTGAAAGAGTGCCTAATGGTCCAAATTATCTGGAAAATAGTGTGGCTAATGATGGCACCTGACCAAGTGCCCACTGAACTCTGCACAATCACGAATTTTATGACACTTAATATTGACTCACCCATACAAGAATTGCTCCAAGTGGCCATTTTTCATTATCCCTATGGACAATTCATACTATATATCTTGAGGCAATTCAAGTTTCTGCCTCAGATCCTGTAAAAAATAGCATTTGCTTCAAAAATTATAATTAAATCATACAATATTTGGCTGTTCAATGAGGAAGTTCCACGTTGACTTCAGAGGATGGTGCAGAGGTGGCTTCCACTCCCCTTCATAACTGTTGACTTGGAACTGCAAATCTGCCTCAACATCAGCGAAAATTCACTAAGCAGCTCAAGATAACCTCCCCCAATACAACCAGGTTCAATGGGAACACCTGCCACATTGTTCTCCTTGGTATTTGGGCTTAAAATATATCTCCTTTATTTCCTTTTCTCTCCCCATCTCTCTGGTGCAGCAGATTTGTCCCAAGGTCGGCCCACCTTGAATAGAAATTAATATTATTTTCTTCAGTGCGGCATATTTTTCCCAAGGCTAACCCACCTCTAATAAAATTATTAACATTATTAAAATGAAAAAAATTCCCACCTCTCTTTAAAATATAACAGGGGATGTAGCATAGTGGGAATAATGTCCTACTATCTCCCCTTCAGACACAGATTGAAATTTAGTCATAGCAGAAAGTTTGTATTTCTGTGTTAAGTGTTAGAAATACATGTGTATCTGCATACACCCTACCTTAGTCTGACCAAGTGAGTTAGTGAAAATAGATCATATAACATCAGCCTATCAGAACATGTACAGGAAGGTTTTACCTTCAAATTGGGTTTTATCATCCATTCCTATATTCTCACTCCCTAATCCCTATCTCTAATTGGTGTAATATATTTGTCATAAGATCAGCCCACCTAGAATAAAATTTTTATTAGATTGTAATTGGTGCGGTATAACTTTCTCAAGGTCATCCCACATCAAATAAAATTATTATTAGATTGCAAATCGCTGAGAAATTCTCATTGTAAATGCAAAAAAACATGGCTGAATAAATTTAAGATAAATTTCTTCAAAAACCTTTACTGCTCAATGAGATAGGATAAATGCCCTAAGTGACTAAATATTCTCTGGGTACTAAATAATTAGGTTCTATTCAGAATTAACTCTCACCTTTACTCCAACAAAACCTTATGCCACATGTTGGATTTTTAACTAGGTGATATTCCTCACATGCTAAAAAAATTAGTGCAATAATTAATCAAGGATGATTGCCAATTAGTTTGCTAATTTTGATTAATTAACTAATAACAATACCCAGTTTGTGCTCCCATTTGGTTGAGTTGCGCTATCTTGATCTGCAGGATCAAGAAAATATTGGGGATATTCCCTGATAAGGAATTAATAGGTCTCAACACCAGCAACTGGGGCGAGGATGTCAAGAAAATTAACATTATCAATTAAGGTGGTGAATTACTGAAATTTGACAATAAGAGTATCAGGAATAATCTCCAACAGCATTTTGGTTAAATTTGACACTGGCGACTTATGCTGAGAATGTAAAACCAATTAATAATAATAAAATAAGTCAAAACACTATTTTGACTTCAGGAGAGTATCAGGATTAATCCCTGATAGAATTTTGGTAGAGTTTGACACTGGTAACTTATGCTGAGGGTGTTGATATATTTAAGTAAATCAGTTTATGATGAATCAATGATTGACATAATTATAGACATTTGAAGATGATGAATATTACCAGTGAGAGTGCTGATGAATGCTAAACAGAGATAATTGCCAGTGAGTGCTGATAATTCTTGCAATAAATGCCAATGACGCAGACAGGCAAAAAATTGCCTATAAAAAGTAAGATCGCCCACTTAATAAAGATCTAATCTTTCATTTTCCTAACTTTATCAAGTTTTAGTTAACAGAGGTTAGCTTAGCTAATAGAGGTAGAACAGGAGATCCCCAGAGGTTAGGTGCTGGGATAAAACACCTGGAGTGGTTGGCGCAACCAACTTCCAACTTTGAACTAGATAAAACCCTGTGGGAACTTGGGCAATTAGCAATAAAATGATGAACTGGAAAGATTGAAGGTGAGAAGCCTCAACTGAGTCAATAGAGGCCGTTGAGCCACAATCGTTGGAAAAGTCCCAATGAGGACCTCTAAGCCATAACAAGTGGTCAAGACTCAAAAGGAGAAGTTGTTGGTCTGCTGGGTTGGTGGGTTGCCCTGTGAATTTATAGGGAAAAGTTGTCGATGATTGTGAAAGAGCAAGGGCCAGCAGTCTTCATACTGTTTGGCCTGGCGCACTAATGGAGTCACCTAATATTAAGAAAAAATTTATAAGACCACCTATTATATCCTACCATCTGTTGGCTTCCTGATGGCAGATAATGGAAACCATTTAACTGTGTACCATTATTGATCTAAGATCATCCCTAGACTTGACTTCTGATCTACTACAACCTTAACCTGGACAGTTCCATCATTTCCTAGTTCTACTTCCACTTCACACATATTACTCAATATCTCACACCATAACTGATTCTCCCTGGTAGTTTATGTAGTAGTTATTTTATATAATAAAGTGTTTTCAGAAGAAAAATATAATGAAATTTTATTTATGGCTAGTATTCAAAGTTCTAATGTCCAAATTTATATTTTAGCCTTGTGATCTACAAAGCCCTGCCTTTGTTTGACCCCAATTATCCCCAAACCCAATAGCTCATTAAGTCTTTTACTTGTGTGTTGGCTCTAATTACTTTTGCTGGGCATCTGCTTGCAAAATATATTGAGGCAATGGACATTTCAGGACTATTGATGATGAAAACCCTCAGCTATATCTCCTTATGCCACATGTCGCTGATGCCCCCACCCCAATGCTATCCACCATGGTCCGCCAGCTAAAGTGGGTGCCAGACAAAAGTTTCCCCAAAGCTTCCTCGCCATCTAATATAGCTTCCTAGGCTGATAACTTAAGCTATATTAGAAATTTTTTATTTCTAATAATCCCTTTTTTGGCTCATTCACAAATAAAGATGTGTGGCGGCTCCCCTCTTTTTGGGTTGGGCACCACTAGTGCTAAAAAAAAAGCCCTGCCTTTGGATATATTCACCTTTTGATTCCCTCCGCTTCATTCTATAAATGTTGCACACTATCTGAGAGCTTCTGAGTCACACTATGAGAATTATGAAACCTTGGACGAACATCATAGCCTTCAATTACTCCTAAAAACACTACCAAATTACCAGACCATGACCTTATAGTGTAATAGCTCTGGAATGGTCACAATACAGTTTCTACGGGGGATAATTTACTATAAAATCTTTTGAGTGTAGCCCAGAAGACTTTTTACACTTTTTAAATTCCCAATCATTTTAAAATTCATTTGCTTGACCTTTTAGATAAGCCTGAAAAATTCAAAAGTGATGTTATAGTGAAAAAATGCCAGCATCATAAAGCTATGAGATAAGAAGGCTTTAATTGTTAGAAATATAAGCACTAAGTTACATGAAGATGTGGGACACTAGAAGAAAGAAATCCTGGAAAGATCTTACTCAGGTGAATGACTATTAAACTCTAGGTTTTTATCCAGTGATTAAAAGGCAGTGGTGAAATAACTTTCAGCTTCAAATCAAACCAACAATAGTTTTTAAGCTACACTTTTTCCTCTGAGATAAAGATTAAAGTCAGCCTCAAGAAGATTATAAAGAGGATAAGGACCAATGTGAAATCCAGTGTGCTAACGACCACATAGCATCATTTAACTTACTATGAAATACCTGGTGGATGCGTGGGGTTGCTAAAAATTTAGCCACATTAAAAATATGAGATTGCTTACCAGAAGGCTGAAATAAATTGCATGGAAATGAGCAGCAGAAGAGCTGAATCCTGTGAATGATCCTGATATGAGTGTGTAGGATACCATAACTAAGCTGCACTAAAACTCCAAGTTAATTAATTGGGAAATTAAGTTTACTTTTGCGCCCAAGCCAAACCTTCTAATTATTAATCAGGTAAACAAAACCAAATGCCTTTTTACCCACTTCATGCCCTATGCTGAGGCTCACCTCTGCCCTGTAATAAAATAGGCCATCTAGACTATATGCCACCGTTCTTACCTTGCTATCCTATGCCAAGGTTCTACACTGCTGCTCCAATGACAAAATTGGAACAGCCTAATCAAATACCTTTGCGTCCTCTTTGATTTTCTGCGCTGAAGCTCCATTGGTATTCCAACAATGAAATTGGAACAGCCAACCCAAATGCCTAGAGCCCTCATTGTTTATCTACGGCAAAGCCCCTCATAAAGTTTAATTACAAAATTAAATAGGCCTGCATGAATACTTCCAAGCCCAATTCATTTCTTTGTGTTAAAACTACTCTCAGTTTTAACACAAAAAATGGAGCCTCAAACCCAATCTTTATATTTTTAATTAGATTATTCTTAAGTTTTGTTAAAAAGTTAATTTTTTATTATTTTAGCTTATGATGCCAGTGAAAAAATACAAATTTAGGACCATCTAGTACTAAAAAAATACAAATTTACCTAAATCAAATAAGAGCGGTTCAATAAGTTACCACCTGAATTCCTGTTTTAGATCTAAGCGAAGTTGTGAATAAATTCTTCATCCCTTGCCATTATGTAAAACTGCTAGATCAAAGCTTCATTATTTAAGTTTATATTTACATGTTGACACTGCGACTTACCATCAACAAGTGAAATTGAATGCAAAGCACCTTACTATTATTATGAGTTTCAGCAAGGGTATGATCAAGATTAATTGCCTCTGCCAGCACTTTAACTATTCAAAGCAATTGTATAGCTTTCTTTTTAATATTTTGATGTTTAACTCATATATGCCAAACCAATGCCTCTCAATTGAACTTTGCTTCTACCAATCGCCATTTCTTTGTCAAAATCAATCAACGCAACTATAGTAACTTATGTCCTATCAAAGCAAGCTGACCCTGGCATAATCATTGTCACTCCTAATCAAGGCTTGGAGGAGGCTCTTTAAATTTTACCATAGCTGTGTAAAGCCTTAACTTTAGACTTACAATATTATTATTATTAATTAATATCAAATTATATTTATAATTAATCTACTGTAAATGATCGCTTGGGCTAAGGCCTTAAATCCCTAGTTTTTTTATCAGATTACAAAGCACTGAGAAAATTCCATTGATGACACCAAATTCACAATTATAAATTTTGAATAAATCGCCTCAATAGTGCTCCACTGGCTAATGAGATAGGATGAACTCCCTAATTGACTTAATATCCTATTGGTGCTGAAGAATAAGGTTCTATTTAAAATCAATTCTCATCTTGCCCAACAACAACCTTATGCCACCTACTATACCCTAACAATTTTTAGCTTCCTAGTGGCATATAATGGAAACCACTTAGCTGTGTTACCATTATTGAACTCAGACCAGCCCTGGATGATGAATCCTGATCTAATTCAACTATAAACCTGGACTGTGCCATCATTTTCCTTAATATCTTCTACCCTCACATGTGGTACTCTCCTATCACTCACCATAATCCTGATTCTCACCTGGTACTATAAATAGTAGTAACTTATAGCTAAAGAATATTTCAGCGAAAAATATCATATTCTTTTATCTATTAGATAATTATGATTTATTCTGATGTCTAAAGTCTCATCCAACTTTTTAATCTTTAAAGCCCTGCTTTTGAGTATCTGCGCTTTTGACCATCTAGTACTAAAAAAAGTATCTGCGCTTTTAATGATCCCCTTCAGGAAAATTCCAAAAACATTTTTAGTACTTTTTGATTAAATCCTGGACTTTATCTTTCTCTTTATCACTAAAGATACCCAAATTGGCCACAAATACAACGTTGTGAGTTCTGTTGGTTTCATTACTATGTCGCCCTATTTTTCTAGTGTCCAAACTCATAAAATGAACTAATTTCCATACAGAATATATAATTAAAGAAGGCATAACTTGTTAATTTTATTGAAACTGGATGATTTTGCATATTGGCACACAGGTCATGGATTTCCTCATTTCCTAAGAACACTATGCAGGTGTGATCTTCAGATCAAATTATGATCAGTATCAGGGCTAATAGAATTCAACATATAGTTTTTATGGGTTTTAATGGACAACCCAGTAGGAAAAGTTGATTGATTTTGTAATTTCAGGGTTAACTCTTAAATGGTTCATAATGGTTTATCATTAAATTCGTTGATTTGTGTAGGTAATGGATTGTTTCACTTCTGCAAATTGTTATATTTGCTTGGGATTACCATCTTTATATGCTAAATTAATAAACAGACTAGGGCTCTTTTGTCACAATTTGCGCTCCTTGTGTAGTAGAGAATAATGATATGGTTGATAATTGTCAGGGTGTCATCTTTATGGCTTGTGACTTCTCTAAACCTTTTCATACAAACAGTGGCAATAAGAGTTTCATATATCTGATTGGACAGAATTATGGCCTGTGCCACTACAGCTATGAACCCAAATTGTAAGGGCAATACAAGATACGCCCCAAGAGCCTTAATGGTGTGTATAACTTCAGTGCCATATCTTGATCATTGGCGACATTTAACGCTACTCAAGACCTAATGACCAACTTGTAATAATATCATAGGTACTGATATCAATAATAGCCCTTAAGTGGATTTTATTAGTAGAAAAATTGGCATATGTGCATTTATGTAGATTTTGGAAAAATCAACTAGATGTATATCATCAGAAATTCTCATTCTCAGGTAGGATTTAAGGCACATGCAAATCCTTGGTATGTTATCTGCTAAAATTTGAATGATATTGGATACTTGGATAATATTGAGTGAAGACAAGTCACTGGAGCATCTTGCGTTGAGGTCTAATATATGATTTACCATGTGATATGCATTAGGCTTAGATACCTCAACTTGGTCTTCATCAAAAGTTCATTTGGGTTTGTTTTTTCTTTAAGTATCAAGTAATAACCATAAGTACCTATTGGCCACTATGCTATGTAAATGATCCTCTTCTGAGCAAAGCCCACAAAATATTAACCAGGATTGGGCGAAATTTTTTCAAAGTGGAAAATTTGAACATTCCGCCACTACTCCACCTGCTTTTTTCCAGATGACCTTTTATCAACTTTCACTAATATGTTTGCCCCTGATTTTCTATCAAATCGACTGTAGCATTGATTAGCAAAATGCCCCCTCTTGCTACATTTGTGACAATTGATGTTAGTAGGCTGTGATCTTCATTCTGGTTTTTATGCTGCAACTTTAGAGCTTTTACAAAGTTCTATAGCACTATTATAGCTCTAATGATTAAAAATTAGTTGTTGTTTGTTTGGCCTATTAGACTCCTCATCTACTTGTGCAGCGATTTGAGGAGTCTATAATATGTTGGGTCTCCATTGTCCAATTGAAGGGTTGGATTATTGCGCAAAGTAGATCATGGTATGGAATCACTGCTTGGGTTTTTAACAATCTTGGCATCATTCTGGATATAGTATTTAATCCTATCCACGCCTGTGCTTAGTGATATAATGGTCTACGAAATCAATAATGGATTTATTTGAATAAATTCTTTGTTCAAGAGCTCAGTTTCAGGACACAAGTTTTCCTTGCCCTCTGTGTACTTGAATAACTGCCTCTTTTTAATCCATGTATGACCATTCAACTGCCAAGTAGGGCATTATGATGCTGCAGCTGTGGTGATAAGAAATTTATTGATAGTGGACGCCTTTATGTGGTCTAAAGCACTTATATTTATTTCTATAAAGAGCTTTAAGTAGGAATAATATTTCCATCCTTTTCTTTTTGGTAAGTTAACAGACTTTAAACCATCTCAGCTCAATTTTAGTGTAGTAGAAGCAGTGTCATTTTTACATTGGAGAGGCGTGGGGAGAGTTCCATTTATAAAATGAAATTTTTTGTGCAGTTAGAAGTAATAGGTGTAGGAAAGGATTTCAAGAACCTGGGTATGGCTATGCATTAAAAGAGTCCATTTTGGAGTCAGTATTATTGTCTTTAAAGTATGTAGGCTCCGCCTCATGGTATTTCACTGAACTTCTTAGCTCTGATTTTCCAAATCTAGGACTAGTAGTTCTTTTTGAAGAAATTTTGGTTGTTTTGTTGGTGCTATCTTTATCCTCCTTTCCCCTAAACTAGTATCGCACTTGCAGCTCTTCTTTTTTAGGTTTTAGGTCCTCATAAAAAAATCTCCTAATTAATTTCATCCATCAGCTGTTTAGCTTAAAGTTTTTATTTTTTCTACCATTTTCTCTATTTTAATATTATTGTGAATCAATACTTTCTGTAATAAATCTTTGTCACTTGTCAGAGTGGCATTGATAGTCTGTACTTTGGAAACTTTTTTCATTATTTCGCCAATTTTTTTCTAATATGGGGTATACTCATTCTCATATGTGACAGTCTTTATTATGATAATGCCTAGATAAACATCTGAGTTGATGATATTTTTCATGGACATAGGCTCTAGTTTAGAGTGCTTTTCATGCAAACCCTTATTAATACTTCTTGGAGAGTTTTCCTAATTTAACAGGATGTTTTATTGGTAGTGAGGTAATTAACATATGCTTCCATATTGATGCAATAGGTGGTAATATTATGTGCCCACTCACCTGATATCTAGGCTTAGGAAACTACTTGCTCAGCCACTTGCAGGACGCCTTCATTCAGCAGTCCCACCAGATTATCTATGCAGATGTGTGTAATTCCAGTGGTCTCGTTATTGGCCATTATAGCTTTCTAAACTTCCACAAAACTTGTATTGAGCTCTTTTAAAATAACAAACTTGGGCTTTTTTGCCCTTTGAACTTGATAGTTTCTTTTAGTTAAGGTTTTCTAAGCTAAAATTTTCTAATTGTTTTAAGGTTGTACAAGATCTGACCTAGTATTTTTTAACAGCCTTCTAACCTATAGTCTTTTTACCATGGCTGAAATTGTTGCTTTCCAGTATTTCTGGTATGTATACCTTCAAATATTGGTCCTTGATTAGTAAAATAGACTGAATGAAGATTAGATTTAATATGATCTAGTAATGTACGCTTTAAAAAGGATGTCCTACAAAATTTTAACATTGTCCTAGTAGATTTTTTTGGGTTTGGAGGCACTACTAGCCACATTCAAGCTGAAAATAGATAAAGAGAGTATGTGTTTCCCTCTTTACTAAGTATATAGATTAAATGAGGATTTTCAGAGTACTCCTTATCTATGGTTCTATTATGTTATCACGAGACATTCTGAAAAAGGTATAGGGGTGAGATTTATTAACTTGCATATTAAAATGTTGTGTTTTTTAATATATACAAAATTGTAAGCCCTTGTAATGAGCACCAAAATGACAAGATTTAGTTTATGGTGCCAGTTTAATTAAATAACAGGGAAGATAAAGTTTACTCATTTATAAAATTGATGCTGTATCTGGGAAGATATTCTATCTGGTATAACTCAATTTAGATGATTGTCTTATGGTATACTCACCATCTTAAATCTCAAAAGGCACCTAATAAATATAAATTAGAATCTCTGTCTTCTTAAGAGATCCTCCTAAACTGGTTATAATTCTCTAGTAAGGAACACAAGCAAATTAGTCTTCTTTAGAAAGCTTACAAAACAGAAACGCTTCTAGTTTGAATAGCTACTCTCTATCAAAGATCTTCAATTAGATTATGACGATATAAGTAAGATGAATAAAGTTTATTTAAGGTTTATTTGTTTCCTTAATGTCTAAGCACTAGTATTTTATACCTCAAAGGACTAAACTATCCATATGATACTTTAAAAGGGGAGTTCATTGATACCATGTCTATCCTTTGAATGTCATGGGTATAGTAATAAAAAATATTCCCCTGTGCCAGATTGTCCTGATTCCGTACTAAAAAAAATAAAAATTTTATTCTTATTGTAGCAGATACTCTCTTATAATTGGTAAGATCTTGGGTGAAATAATGAAATCAGACGTTACTTGGCACAAACAATGAAATTGAGCTACGTCATAAGCAAGAATTATGTAATAATGGGGGGTAAATGGTAAGATTATTTATGAATTATCAAAAATTTAGTAATCAGCAGTCTCTCAATAAAATTAAGTAATTATAATTAAATGTCTGTTAAAAGTTTGCTAGTGCTGATTTCATTGAAATTTACACCACAATCTAGTATAGTGCAATATATACATACTATGCACTAATTAGAAAAAAGTTAGGTTGAATTAGGCATAAATCCCACTCTTTAGCACCCAAGTGAAATCCTAATAGGGCATCAATCAGCAAGGTTAATTATGGCTAATCTAGTGCTGCTAATTTTTGAAACTTGTGAGTATAATGTGGAGAAAAATCAGAAGTTTTTGGGGCTATTATTGGAACGCTCCCTGAGGGATCACTTGAGGCATGGTCTGACAAAGAAAGAGCTTTGAGGACTGTCATAGTATACTATACTTTAGTCCTTGGAAAAAGTATAAAAACGAATAAAATAAATTGAATCAAATTTTTTAACGAAAAAGTCCTTTATTGAATTGAATTAAGTTAGAATTTGCAGTGTAAGTTAGATGGGTCTTTGAGGCAATCTATTAAATTACCCTTAACTAAAATTTTCAAAAGTGATTGTTCACTTGGAGACTTCGTTATTACTCTATGTAAATAAACCAAGAACCACATTGATTAGACATGTTAATGAGATGAAGAAATTGGATAGTACAACTAAAAGGCATCATATTATACTTTTTCTCACTGAAGATAAACTTGTATCTCTTTAACTTATCTTCATAAAAAGGATTGTAAAAAGTAATATAATTGATCACCTTTTGACCCATAATTTCATAATTTGGGAACTAAGAGTTTGACTTATTTTCCAACTTGAATTAGTTTTATCATAAAATTGGGCAATTTTTTATAAGTATCACCTGGATCAACAGGACTTGATATTAATACTAGTATTTAGCTATGGACCTGACCAAGCATAAATAAATTAGTTGGAAAAAAATTAAATTGAGACTGATTAAAAGTAGTAAATTAGTTTTTAAACCCAAAGTTTAGGCTTCACTTAATCTAAAATGAAGCCTGTGAGTGACTATATATTATGATTTTCTCATAATTTTGAAAAATACAAGGAGTCCATCAAATGGGGTAGTTATCAGTATTGATAGTTTCCTTGAATGGTTTACTTGAGTCAACCACCAAAATATAATATGAACAATTTATCACAATCATTACATCTATTTATTTACCCACAAGTTTGTTGACCATGTCTTCTGGTTGCTCAATATTCCTAAAAGATTACTAGTGGATGATGAAAATCAATTTACTGCTTAATTTGAGAATCACTTATGTCCTTACCTGGTATTGACCATGTTTCTCCAAAGCTTTACATCCCAATTAGTTAGACTGGCAGGGAGGGTAAACTAAGTATTTATACCAGTTCCTGTATAGCTACACTTATGCAGGACAGTATAAAGAGCTTCACATCTCCACATGATAAATTTTATATAAAAAACTGCCCCACACTTCCATTGGCACCACCCTTTTTGTATATTATGGCTATGATATAAGCTTTAAATCTAATTTCATCTCTTAAGACATTCATATTAGCCACAAATAAACAAACAAAGAAGTTGTGAAGATGTCTATTAGAAGGTGAAGGAATATCTTTCCAATGCTGTGAGAGTCTACAAAGCTTATGCTGATTGCAAAAGTTATAGATGCCTTAAGTACCAGCAACTTAACTTGTTTGTGGATAACAAAAATGACATGCATAAACAACTCATCCATAAACTCAGACCCAAGTTTTAGTTCTTTAAAAGCCTTTACAAAGTTAGACCTGCTGCCTTTTCAGTTGATCTACCCCCATTCATTTTGTGTTTAGTACATTGTGTCAGCCATTAAAGCATCTACTCCTCAAAGAATAATAAAGGAGAGAATAGTAGTCTATCTTACTCTCTGCAATATAGTACCTTAAGGAACTATACCAAAAAAGCATTAAGAAACCTTAAGTCTTGGGGAACAACCCCTACGCCTAAAAAAGAAGTAATTCCCCACAGAGCCAAGAGGGGTTAATAAGGCTACTGCCCTCCTCACTTACAATGGCGATTAAGCCCATGTGTGGATGAGCGGTGGATTAAAGCCTACCCCAAATGGTTTTCCCTCAAAATCCTTCCAACCACCAAGAAGCTTGTGGAAAAATTAAGATGATGTTTGAGAAGTGGTGGAGGCCAGAGGTTGCCGCCATTAGGAAATTTGCTTCCTCTAATGCCATATTCCATATAAACAGTGTTAAGTCTCTCCAAGGGGCGGAAGCCAGATTTGAATGCAAATTACCCAAGCAATGCAGGATTTGGGCTTGATAGTTATTTCCTAGCCTTTCAACTTAGGCAATGGTATGGCACGCCTGCCTTGACAGGTTTGGGTATCTGATATTCACTTGATTCAATCTAGTATCGGCCCTACCATCCCTGACCAAAAATGTCCTCCACTAGTTCACCAAACAGCTCATACACCTACAAGGCCATTACTACTCCACAAAATATTTATTAAATAATTTGATAGTAATCTGACTGGAAGGTGTGGTGTTCCACCCGCGCATTTCATATGTGAGAATTATTAATATTCTGTTGGTGTGTTTAATCCTTGTATCTCTCTGTATTAATGATTATTAGCCCTAATACAAACTCCTTTATTCCTAATTACGTTAGTAAATCAGCAGTACTTAACAGTTTCTGCTGTAATTTCTTTTTTTAGTATTCATATATTTTCTAAAAAGGGTTCTATTATAAAATTATCATTTTTAATGGCATGTAGTTCTCAGGTACCTTTTTGCTATAAATTCTGAGTTTTGGACTACTCAGCCTATAATGGCTCTTACCCTTCACACCCTCTAGCAACTATTGTGGATGGCTTACCCACGGTATTCTGGCTGTTATATTAGGTGGTATTCCATCCAGAATGGTTGTTCAGTTTTATATTTATCAGTAGGCTCCATGAAATGATGGAGTGACACCTAATCCTAGCCTCTCCACACTTTTTAGGGGGTGAAGCGTTGGTTTTATTATATATGCAAAATAAGCAAATCCAGCTTAGTCTGGTGGTAAATGGGTGGGCACCACGTTCATTTGATCAAATATTATATGCCGGAGTCAAAAAGCACCTCATAGCACAGATATCTTAGAATAATACCTCAGATTTAAGTGTAAATGCGTTCAGTTTTTAACCCTCCCCTCAGCATGTCCATACAAATAGGTCACAGATGTGGGTGTTGTTTGTTCCAGACTTCGTTCCTATCTCCTCCAGCTCAGCAGTTATGTGTTCTGATGGTCTGACCCCATTTGTTTGACCACCAATGGAAAAAGGTGATTCTGAATCAGTTGATGCCTCCATTATCCGCGGTATACCAAGCAAGAGTGATTTTACCTATCTGGATGAAAGGACTAGTTGTCTCCCCAAAGCTAAGCTAATTTTTAAATCAAATGATTACCACATCCCCACCAGTTATGTCACGTGAAGTTGTAAATAAACAGGATCTTTCTTATTTTATTACCTGCTTAAATTAAGTTGGGTCACAAAAGTTGTCCATTGTTGCCCTCTTGGATACAAGAGCGGCTGGGTTTTATGAGCTTAAAAGTCACTCAAGATATGTAATGGATATTGGAGTAATTCATTTGTAATTGAGTGTTTCTTAATTCCCTATGGCTTTTAATGAAGTGACACGGCCTATCCCATTTGCTGTGCACAATTTCTAACTTTGTGACCAGTTCACCGTGTGCCAGAATTATTCCTAGTTCTCCTTCAATAGGTTGGGGCGTCATTGACAAGTTTTTTCAGCCTGGATTCCAAAGTCTTGTCCTTTGAGAAAACATGCTTATGTTGCGTGATTCTACTCATGCATACGTTCTCCTCAGCAATAGCATTGAACTTCATCATGGTTACACCTTCCACCACTGATCTAACGCCCAGTTTTCCTTCATGGTTCTTCTTTAAAAAATATCTTTTATTTCTAAAAAGCTAATTTTGTCTCCCACACCACTCTGAGTATGATTTGTTTTTTTATTTGTAGTTTATATTTGATCAATACAAACTGTCCGTTGTATCCATATATCAAAAGGAAGATAAGGCTTTGGAGGTTTAATTAAAAGATATATTTCATAAGGGGTGAATATACCAATCCACCCCATTTAACCTCCTAAAGTCTATGCCTAAAGAGCCAATGTAACCCTATGCCTTTGATTGGACAACGAGCATCTAAATAACATAACTATACATAACCCCTACCCTCTGTCCTTGGAGCAAGCAATTAGCCAATAAATTTCATAGTCCAGTATTTTATTTAACCTTGTCAATGAGTTCAATTTAATAAGGGTAATGGAAGGTCAGGAGTGGCTCATGGCTATACGCACAATGAGAGGATGTTTCAGTTTAGGATATTGCTTTTAGACTTTAAAGGCATCTGTTAAGATCTAACACATGATTGATGACGTCCTGGGTGATCTCCACGCTACCTGCGTGGTGGCCTACAGTGACGACATCTTAATACACTTAACCAATCATGATAGCACGCAAAAGATCTTGAAGCTGTGTTGTCTGCCTTGCAGAAGGAGGATTTGTACGTGAAACCTCAAAGTGTGAGCTCTATAAAGACAAAGTCACTTTTTTGTGAAACCTGGTATTGAAAGATGGTATACCATCCCTCCCTTTAAACTTGAGTTCATTATCTCGTGGCACTTCCAAATTGCAGAAACAGTTTAGCAACTTCTAGTGCACTATTATTTTCTTTAAGAAGTTCTCTCCTAAATCATCTCAGTTGGCTCCCCTTCACCCCCTGAAGGAAAAAATGTCCCATTAAGTTGGTTGGAAGACTGCAAGAAAGATTTTTATGCCATTAAGGAAGTATTTTGTGTTGCCTATTGTTCTGAATTACGAATATGCATCCAATCCCTTTATGTAATGTGTCATGCCTCTTTACCAGCAGAGGATTTGGTGTTAATCCAAGACTAGAAAGAGGTGGAACACTCTGTCACTTGCTTTTCTTTCAAGTCCCCTCCTTGGAGAAATCATGGGTAATCTATGATAAGGAGCTTACTGCAGTGGCATAATTGCTCAATACTGGCGTTACCTTCTCCAAGGAGAGCAACATTAAGTGGTTGTCAGAACAGATCAACAAGCCCTCATTTATCTATAATCCATAGAAGTTGGCATATTGTCACACCTGAACCTGTTGCAACCTCTTTAGCTTCATTTAAATACAAGTTTGTATAGGTTGTTCTGGATGTTCTTCTGGATATGTTGTGCTGCACCACTTCCTTGAGTCCTACCAATGAGTAGCCTCAGTAATTGACCATATTTATCCTTCTTAGATATTGACATTTTAGCTCCTGCAATCTTTATAGCATACTGATCACCAAATCACTATTAGCTTCCTTTTTATTGACTGGTCAGACATCCTGCTTGGAGGGCCTGGAATTGTTAATCAGCTGGTACTCTCGCCCTATAAAAAATTCGTTATACTCTCAAAGATGAGACGATTTTATTCAGGAACAGAGTTTCGGTATAAATCCAGCTTTGTGATGTAGTAATCCACAACATTATGATACTCCATCAGTGGATCACTTAAGAAACAAGAAATATATCTATCTTTCAAAACATTTGTTCAATTATCCAGGTATTTCTAAAGATATTCCCATCTGAATTGCAAATTGCATAACTTGCACCTGGGCAAAATCAAATAGGTTGGAGTAAGAATAGTGTTGCAAATTTATATGACTGGATGACAAGCCACCATTATGACCAAGAGAATCATTGGAGGAATTTCGCCAAAGGTTCAATGGACAGAATCTGCTGAGGATGTTTTGGAGCTATAAGTAATTGATCGCCTTAGGATGAGGCGGTAATGAGTATAATGGGTTGTAACAGATTGCCTTCAATTATAGGGTGAATAGGCGATGTCAACATTTGAAAAAAGATAAGTTGGATCTCCTTAAATCAAGGCGATAAAGAATTGAAGAAGAACAAGCTGAAACCAATGTTAATGTGGCAAAACAAATAAACTAAGCAAAAGGGTTGGTACTGACAGAGGTAGCTGGGATATCATTGAAACAGGGGGAATGGAAGAGGAGGTTTTTTTGGGAGTAGAAAAAAAGAAAGATAGGAAGAAAGAGAGAGCGGACTAGAAGAAGATCCGCGGATTTATTATATAAAAAATAAAGAAGTGTCTTGGGGGACTTTGCTCCCATTTTATTATAATTTAAAGTATTTACAAGTGGTCCAAGGAACAGGAGATTGTCATATCATCTGTTCCAGTTGTTCAATGGCCAAAACCCTGTGCAAAAAACCCTTCAGCAGATACATACAGAATCGCCGAGATTCAACAGTGGTGCTCACTACAGGGGGCCCATTGACTAATGACAATACAATGAAAACTCAGTCGCTGAAGTGCATCCAGGTTGTTTTGATAAAGGAATCTGCACAACATGTTGGGACCATTGCATATGAGGAGCTGAGACTCGCGTTAGATACCATGCTCAAAAGGCAAAATGAGTTGCTTCAGAAGGTTTACAGTGATAAGCTGCCTCCATTTGATTGTGAAGGAAATACTCATGGGTTCTTTCACCAATTTGAGTTTGCAACTGAAGGAACTTTGTATCAGCGGAGGGCAAAACTATTGCTCTCCTCCTTGGATGTCAGGAGTGCTGATCAAGTTGTTTGTTACCTCTCAGCTAGTTCCATTTCATACCATGAAGTTAATGAGATGGTGCTGCAGTTGTTTGGTGGAACCACAAAAATGTTGCAGCAAAAAAGCTGAGTTCTAGACCATTGGGTCTCAGTGAAATGAGACCCTCACCGAATTTGCTGAGTGATTTATGACAGAAGCTCACTTGCTGATTGGGGCAGGGAATTTTATCTGAAGTTGATGTGTGTATTGCAATGGCCTCAGCGGTGAAGCCATAACCTGAACTTTACAATGTCATGGCCCCGTTGTTGGAGGATGATGTACCTCTTCTTAAACTTGTTCAGTTTGTACGTCACTTAGCTGTACTTTTCCTCCACCCAATACCAAACAAATCTGCACTGTCGCTGTTGTCCACCCTAATCAGGTGGGGGGAGTCAATCAGTTGGTGAGGGTTCCATCAGGTTACTCATCGCAGTCCAATGATCATCCTTAACTACCAATCATCATCTGATCAACTACCATTTTGGCCCTAACTATGCTGATCGGTGATGGTCATTCTACTGATGGGGGTCTGGTTACGCCAATTCTTTTCTGGAACCACCTACCAAGTGGACTAACTTATATTAAGCACAGCCATAGGCCCTATGGAGTAAGGTTTTTAATTGCAGTCGCACTGGGCACATGGGATGATGGTGCCTCAATTGATGGATCCCTCCTGTACAACAGGATCAAGGCTATCAGGGAAAAGTCAGAGCGTAGTAGAGAAGGGACTCTCTACTTCCGCTACTTGAATTCAAACTTTTCACCTGAATCTACTGTGTTAATTGTAGCAGAAGCCTCTTGTATAACGATACATTCCTCTACCAACAGCCAGTTGGGAGAGTAAATGTGCTGACCCAAGAGCAAGTCAAAGAAATGGTGGACAAAGAATCTCCAGAGCAATCAAAGCTTCATGCTTGTCATATGTTTGACCAAAGTCTGTCAGACCAGTTAGAACCATTCGCAGATTCTTTGTCCCTGAGAGGAGTAGATGTCGCCCTTCCAGTGGACGCTATTGTAACATGATACCCTAAAATTGGTGTGGGTATTATGAGTTTCCTGGAGAAACATGAATCACTGAATGTACACGTACTAAATAGCTGGCATTCATCTTACTCAGAATGCACTTACTGTGACATTGTGGTAGCTAAAGCTTGGGTACATGCTATAATTGATATGGGCGCTCCTGTTAATATTGTCTCCACTAAATTGATGGCGAAGTTGTCCTTAAAACCTGACATAGACCACCGGATGGTGTATGGGACCACTGGAGCTGAAACCACAGTCTCTGAGGGAGCGTATAGCACGCTTCCCTTGCAGTTCATATCCATTGTTGTTGTGGCTCTGGTAATGGTATTACCAAATAGTAACTACGATCTTTGATTGGGACTGCCTTTATGCGACACTATGGGGCTGTAGTTGACATGATGGAAGAGACCCTAGCTATTTTTAGCCAGCAAATCCCAATTTATTTCACCTCTAGCGGAGTTCCAAAGGGCTCAGGTCATTTGGGACAGATCAACCTTGGCTGCAGTGATGGGTTGATTCCAGTGCGCTATCATTAATAAAAAGGGAAAACTTGGGCCCTCCTCCATCAGATATACGAATACCAAGGGCTACCACTTAGAGCAGCTGGAGCTATATCCATTCCCTCTGGCCATCAAGTAATAGTAGACACTGATTTAGAGGTGGAAGTGCCAGCTGGGATCTATGGAGAGATCCTTGGGCCTTATCAGCAATTACGGCTTGAGCCCCACGTGGCTCCAAGAACCATACTTCCAGGCCATGGGGAAATCAAAGTATTGATAGCAAATCTTCAGAAAATATCAATTCGAATCCGCTGACATCAGATTATAGCATATTTACATCTGAACCCAGTTGAGGAGATCAACCAGGTTCATGAGTTCAGTTTCCTGGGTGAATTTGGTCTGCCCATCAAACCACATCTTGGTGCAATGGTGGTTGTACCATGGGATAACTTAATGAGGTTATTAGAAGACTAGAAAGAGTGGGCGGAAGCTTTATTTCAAAAATATAAAGAGATTTTTGTGGTTGATGATCATGATTTGGGATGCGCTTGAGGGGTTGTTCATTGACTGGACACTGGGGATCATCCCCCCATAAGGTCTCAACCAATCCGCCAATCATGGGCAGCTGAAGAAGTCATCACTAAGGAGATTGAAAAGCTGCTAGAGCAGGGAATGCTCAAACCATCTAAGAGTCTGTGGGCTTCGCCTGTCTTGATTGTTAAAAAGAAGGATGGCACTAACTGCGTAGTAATCAACTACTGGAAGCTCAATAGTATCACCAAAAAAATTTAAACCCTCTACCATGGATTGATGATGTGCTGGATCGGTTAGGTGGAGCCCACTACTTCTCAGCAATGGATTTGATATCTGGGTATTGGCAAATTGAGTTGCCCTCAGCTGAACAAGAAAAATGTGCCATATTAACATCAAAAGGGCTTTTCCAACCAACTCACATGCCGCAAGGGCTATGTAACACCCCAGCTACGTTTCAATAAGCAATGTACACCATACTGGGTGATCAGAAGCTGTTTTGCATACTTGTGTATCTTGACAATATTGATGTCTTCTCTTGCACGTTCACTGAGCAGCTTACCCATTTGGAAGAGATATTTCTCCAACTGGCTGAGGCCAATATTAAAATCAATCCTCAGAAATGCCACTTCCTCAAGGATCAGCTTGAGTACCTTGGGTTTGTGGTGGATGTGACTGGGCTAAGACCTCAACCAGCCAAGGTAGAAGCTATCCAGAAGATGACTAAGCCAGTTAATAAGCGAAACATTCATGTGTTTTAGGGATGGTGGGTTATTACCAACAATTCATACCCAATTTCAGTTGTATCAGAGGTCCACTGTTTGAGCTACTAAAGGAAGACGACATGTTTGTCTGGACGGAATGACGCCAATGCGCCTTCAATACACTTTGAATGACATTAATTAGTGCGCCCATGTTGCGCTACCCTAATTTTGATAAGGAATTTATAGTGCAAATGGATGCGTCACTTTCCGCTGTTGGGGCAGTCCTGTCTCAGAAGGACGATGAGGGAGAGGGGCACCCCGTGGCATACTGTAGTCATAGCTTAAATTGCCATGAACAGAATTACACAGTAACCAAGTGAAAGTGCTTAGCGGTGATTTATGCATATAAACAGTTTCAAGTCTACTTGTATGGAGTAAAGTTTAAACTCAGGACAGATCATGCATCGTTGTGCTGGTTGCAGAATTTAAGAGAGCCTGAGGGGCGACTGGCCCAATGGGCTCTTAAGCTGCAAGGTTATGACTTTGAAATTCTTCACTGACCAGGAGCAAAACACCAAAACACTTATTGATTATCAAGATTGCCAATAATTGCAGTTACGACGGATTTAAGAAACATAATGTTTTACAAAATGCTCAGAGGAGAGTACAATGATGAACCGGCTCAAGTTGTTAAGTTACTAGATGGACTCAGGACCAATACGTTCCTTAAGAATGGGAAATTGTATAAGCGTATAGGGGACATTTTACATAAATATCCCAAGACCTTCCGCCCGCCCAAATATTATTGAGTGCACACTGAGCAGTTGTCCACGGTGGAGTCCAGAAAACTTTTTGAATTGTTAAGGCCGCGGTATTATTGGGAAAGCATGCAATTCGATGTGCTTGAGACCCTGTCTTGCAGCCACCAGTGCCAGGTGGAAAAGCTGTTCCACCAGAAGACTTCATACCAGTTGGTAAAACCTCGCTTTGCTAAGCATACAGTCTCTATTGATATCATGGGGCCTCTGCCTACTGGAGCTAACTGGTCTAAGTATATCATGGTGGCAATTGACCACTTGACCAGGCGAGTTGAAGTGCAAGCCATTTGGGATCTGGGGGCAGTTACTGTGGCTAAGTTCATAATGGAATGCATCATACAGCATTGTGGCTGCCCACAGTTTATCCTTACTGACAATGGAACCAACTTCACCTCTCACATTTTACCCAAGCTCAACGAATTGATGGCCATCCGCGGGGTCCTAACAACCCTGTATCACCCTGAGTCCAACGGAATGGTTGAACGGGTTAAAAGAACTCTGGTGAATATACTATGGAAGTTGGTTATTGATAGACCCTCCAATTGGAGTACCCTTCTTTCTACCCGCGTTGTTTGCCTACAATATAAGCTACCATTCTGCCATAGGAAAAAGCCATTTCCAATCGTTTTATGGACGACACCCCACTCTGCCTGCGCTGCTATATGCCTGTGTAGAGTACACCAGCAGAATGAAACCTCAATGATATTTAACCACCCTTAAAGATATGATGATTAAGTTACAAACCAAAGCGTACTTGTTCAGCTTAGCCAAGAAAATCAAAAATCAGGCTGCTGATCAGGTACTGTGAAGTGGCCTAGCACAGTTCAAAGACGGAGATATGGTGCTATATCACGATCAGTATAGGTTTGGGTGGAAGCACAAGCTCGCAAATATTTGGATCAGGCTGTTTGAGATAATAGAAAAAAAAACAGGAGTTGATACTTTAACTATCAAGGATCCTGTGAGCGGTCAGATTATAAATTGGGTGAATGCAAAATTCCTTTGAGCATATAAGCAGCAATATAGCCCCTCTAAAAATGAAAAATGTGTATCTACTAATGATGAACTTATTTGTAGATATATCATATATGAGTTTTATTACTTTTAATTGATTGATACTTGAGGTCTTTTTCTTCGTTGTTGTTAAAATCTTGGGCTTTGCAGCTCGCTTTTAGACCTGGGTTTTAACTGCACAGATTTGTGGATCCTGGCGTTGATTATTTGAATGTTGTTGATAGACTGGGGCAATAATAGTGTGAAGACTATTATTAAGGTTGAATGCCCAAAAGCCACGTTGAAAGTAAAGTCCAACACTAAACTGGTGCTTCTTCCTCTTGAAGATATGTTGATACTGGTAGGGAATACTTTCCCTATTCCCTTTCTTGCAGAGCCAAGCAGAGATTTTGATATTGTCAACATAAGTATATCCAATCCTTGCACTCTTTTCTTGAGAATAATGTTAAAACAACCAATGTTTAAACAACTTAAGCTAATATCAGTTTGAATATAATTTTATTAGGGAATTATTTGGGGTTTTATATAGTTAGAATCGGCACGCAACTTTTCAGCTGTCTGATGAAAATATTTGTGCTCCTATACTGGTTTTTACTCTTAGTGTTAGGCACCAAATCTCGTCAGGTACCATTGCCTTGGGTTTTTTAGGCAGCGTAATCCTCGGGCGTTTGGTGGACCAAACAATTGGTATTAGGTACATGAAACTGATTGTTTTGGCTGATGATGATTCCACTCTTCCTCTGGTGTTCAAACATTTTTGGATTTTCTAACAACTCCAATTCATTCCTCTCTGAATGATTCCATATAATTCAGCTATTGGGGATTATCCCAATATTAAATTATTGCTTAATTTCATTGGGGATGATGCCCAACAAAATTTTCATCTGTCAGTGGCCTCAGTTAACATCAGGGATGATGTCTAATAATAATTCAAATTGGTGACTTCTAATATCATTGGGATTCCACCTGACAATATTTTCATTAGTTGGCCACTATTGCTGACCCTCTGCAATTATAACCTAATCATTGAATTTCATATTCAGTCAAAGGGTTGGACTATGTGGTCATCTGCAATTCTAACACAGCCTCCTTCTTGACCAGATATCCAATGGAAGATAGAACCCTTGGGAATGGAAGCCGCCTCAGCTGGAGCTCATATTTGGTTTGTCATATTTCTAAGTCCTCAGCATATTGCAGCTCTGTCCGTACTCAACGCCCATATGCTCTGCTTGGTTTGATGACTTCATATCCTTAATTTCTACTTGTTGCCGCCTCTTCTTGAGCGCGGTTCCCATGACATCATGCTGTGCCAGTCCCATCTTCACATCAGTTGCGAGAGATCAACTGGTCCACCTGTACAAACCCCAGGATGGGTTGTTGGCACTCTTGCCACCTGTAAAAACCCCAGGACGGGTTGTTGGCACTCTTGCCACCTCTACAAACCCCAGGATGGGTCTCAACATCTCATTGATAGGGACTATTCCAGTAAACCTAGTTTCAGCCCTTTCTGATCCTGCTTACGCTTGGGCTTCATGTCCATTAATTTATCTCTTCCTCCATGCTTGGTAGGTTGGAATTTTAATAGATGCATCACTGCTCAAATTAAAATTGTATTATAATATTTTTTACTTTTATATTATTTTTTGCATCTTTTTGTTATTTTTATCTTTTCTCTTTTTTTGTTTTTTTTTATTTTTTTATTTTTTTTAAATCCAATACTTTAAGTATTTCACATGGGCTCTATTGACTATGTGACCATCCTCAGTATTCTTTATCATATAGGAATCATTTGCTGACTTGCCAATAATTTTGAATGGTTCCATCCATAGGGCGTCCAACTTATTTTTTCTCCTGACCCATGGGTATCACAATAGGCTACCCTATCGCCCACATGGTATTCTTTCAATGAAAGTCAATTCTGGGTATCCATTTTCTTCACATTGATTCTTTTCCTCAATGTCATATCAAATTCCCAAGATTGTAATTCAATCAGGATATCAGCTAGTTGAGATAGATAATGTTCAGCACTCATCCCTAAAGATGGCTCTACTGCTGACTACAATATTGGTGGCAATGTGGCTTTCCACCCATATAACAGTTCAAACGAGTTTTCTCAGTCACCAAATGGTAACTGATATTATAAGCAAAAGTGACCAAACTCAGATATGCTCCCCACATGGAAGCCTTCCCCAAAATTAATTTTTGTAAGGTTGAGGCTAGAGTTATGTTTACTCTTTCCACCATTCTGTTCATTTCTGGATGATAGAAAACATATACAACACTGCGGATTCCCATTAATCTGTTAATCCTGGGGATCACATGTAAATCAAAGTTGGTTCCATTGTCACTGAGAGTGACTTTAGAAGACCGTGCTGATAGATCACTTGGTCAAGTATAAACTTCGCTGTGCTTATTGCATCTACTTTGCTGAGGGCTCTCATTTTGACCCATCAGGTTAAGTGATCTATTGCAACAATTATATACTTCACTCCTCCAGTGCTGATGCTTAATGGTCTCATAATGTCTATGGACACCATGTGCCATGCAAAACCAGGGCGTACTAGCCAGTATCCTATGATGCTCTTATGCGGTCTGTGCAGCTGACATTCCACACAGCAGGCTAGGTAATCCGCAACGTTGTAATTGATCAATTCCCAGTAATAATACTGGTGAATATAATCCACTGTTTTCCTTAGGCCACCATGGCTGACAACCTTGTGAGTGGCTCAAATGATTCTGCTTGTTCCAATGGTTTAGGAAATAAAACCAGTTTTTCTTCAATCAATTTGTATAATTGATTATCCTTAAATTTGGTATTTTCCATGGCTTTTCATAATGCATTCCAATTTTTTGGGGTTCATCCCCAATATATCCTTTGATCATCCTCTGGAATAGTTCATCCGCCTGATGATAGATCACATGAGCAACCAGCAATTGAGACAATCCCTCAGCATTCTGATGTACCACTCCATCCTGATGGATAATTTTGAAATTGTAGGCTTGCAGCTTTAAAGCCCATTGGGCCAACCGGCCTTCTGGTTCCTTCAGGTTATGAAGCCAGCGCAGGGATGAGTGGTTGGTTATGGCTTTAAAGTGCGTTCCATGTATGTAGACTCTGAATTTTTTGCAGGCATGAATGACTGCCAGACACTCTCACTCCATTATGGTATAGTTTCTTTCCACTGGCAATAGTGTTCTACTCACGTAGGCTACTGGATGTTCATCCCCATTGTCGTCTAATTGACTTAGAATGGCTCCAACCGCCATTAATGAGGCATCTGCTTTGATTATGAATTCCTGACTAAAATTTGGGTATTTCAACACTGGGCTGCTCATGAGATATTTTCAGAGCTTATTGAATACTTCTGAGCCTCTTTGTTCCACACAAATCCCTTTTTTGGATCCTTGAGTAGGTGAAATAGAGGTTTGGCAATTCCAGTGAAGTCTTTGATGAATTGGCAATAGTACCCGACCATTCCCAAGAAGACTTGAATATCCCAAACACTTTTGGATTGACATCCGCTTAATAGCTTCTATATTCATGGGTTGTGGTTGTAATCCATCAAAGTTTATAACAAACCCTAAGTATTCAAGTTCTTTTTGAAAAGTGGCATTTTCTTGGCTTACTTTTTAGACTAACTGCTGCCAACCGCTTGAAAACTTCCTCCAAATGCTCCAAATGATAGGAGAAGGTCCTACTGAAGATGTTGATATTGTCTAAGTAGACTAGCACGCAGGATAGCTTCAGGTCACTAAGTATTGAATCCATAGCTCGCTGAAAAGTCGCCGGCGCATTGCATAATCCTTGGGGCATTCTGGTCAGCTGGTACAGTCCTTGTGCGGTAATTATTGCACATTTTTCCTGATCTTCTTTTGGAAAATTGATTTGCCAATAGCCCAAAATCACCATCTCTGAAAAGTATTTCGCCTCCCCCAGGCGATCAAGCATGTTGTCATTTCAGGGCAGCAGATAGGAGTCTTTTTTTGTGGTCTTATTTAGTTGGCGAAAGTTGATCACTACTCAATTTGATCTGTCCTTTTTTTACCAACAGGATCGGACTCACCCATGGGCTCAATGATGGAATAAGTAACCCTTGTTCCACCGACTTGCTTATCTCATTGCTGACATCCTCTTCCGCTGCTCTTGACCTATGAACAGGTCTCATTTATATCAGCAGACATTCCCCAGTTTCAACTTTGTGGAGTATGTTTTTTGCGCATCCTAAGTCATGATTGTTTTGAGCAAATATTGTCCAATATTTTTCAAATAATTGGAGCACGTCCTCATGCTTATTTGTAGTCAGATCAGCTAGCTGCTCACGATCCACTAATACGTTGACACTTTTGGTAACTCCCACTGGCAATCCCATTCCAGAAAATGATCCAAATTCATGAAAAAGCATATAGTTCCACCATTGGGAGAAAGTGCAGAAACGCAATGGTCTGATTTTTTTCAATTTCCATCAGCTTTTCTCCCAGATTTGCTACTGATACTCATATCTCTTTGTGTCCTGGCATTAAGATCCCTGGCACAACCCATGGTTTGATTCTTGATTTTTCCCAGGGATGATTATTTCTCCATGTCAGGAAGTTGATATGACTGGACAATATGCTACCCATATTGGCAGACTAGAGGGGATCGAGACAAGTCTCAAGATTTATGAAAAAGGGATACACAAATTATAATCAAGCAAAATAAAGACATTCGGCAAATTGAGAGTAATTATGCTGAGATTTGATACAAATGAGAGTAATTTAAAAAAGGAATAAGAATAGAAGATTACCAGGCTGAGGATGCATCCAGCTGGAAAACTGAGGTATAAAGAGTCTCATGGAAGATAAAAAGAGGATAGTCTTTTATGAGGAAAAGGAGAGTGCAGAAAAGTCTGTGAGTTATATTCTAAATATAGGTAGAAATAAGGGGCAATAGCTCCATATATATTTTATCAAGTTTTAAAAAGAAATAGGTGATCCTCATATCATTTGATTTGGTTTCTCAGTGGCTAAAACCCTGTGCAAATCCAACTTGGTGGAAGCGGACTCAGACGCCAAGAATTAACAGTGGTGCTCAAAACAGGGTGCCACTTATCAACTATAGCGGTAAAAACAATGACAAGTCCTCATTCATTCCAACATAACCTGATCAAATCCTGAGTGTGGTATGCTGAAGAAGCCCGGGAGGCACCTAACCCTGAACCAACATTATTTACTGTTACTGAACCAGGAGATGATGAAGTTATGATTAATTTGCAATTCAAGAATTGCCCGGAACTGATGACCAACCAACAAGGACGCTCCACAAATGTGACTCCCCAACAACTGAGAAATATGATGGAATGGCTGTTGCATGGATATCGCCTATATGAGGATGATACTGGGGAAAATGCCCTGAGTCTGTTCTATAACCAACGCGATCAAGAAAATTGATATGCACTGTATATGTCTTAGTTTGGATGCAACTACTATGGGGTTAGTTCGCCGCCTCAGTACCCACGGAATTGAGGAATATTTAGTCGCTTATGTGCAACCTTTGATTCTCCAGCTACTGCGTGTTCTGGCTCGCCATAATATTAAAACTGGAGATGTATTGCAGTTTGCACAAGCACAACAGCATGATACTCACCTCCTGCTTGATCGCCTCAATCATTCATTTTTGTAAATACAACGGGTGCTGGCACAGATGGATCATCATGTTGGGGATGTCCGCCATTGATTGGACATTATAGTACCATAATTAAACTCAGAATTACCTTAAGTAATAAGAGACCTGCTGGCCCACCATCTTCTTCCCCCTGACTTCCCTGAATCTCCCTGCAGTGACATCTCAAAATTATTTGATGATGCTGAAATTGCTGTTATGAATGTCGCAACACTTGCTTCATTCAACCCCTCAGCCAAAATCACCCGCCACAGTATCTCCCTTTTCACCCAACTTCCTGAAGCCCGCAAAGAAGCTGAAGTTCTCCTCGCAGCTTTTGTTGAGAAACTTTCCCGTCATTATCTTGATGCAGAAGTGGAAAACTCCTACTACGCTGACCTCAGCCCCCACTATGCAGATGCCCCAACGCCCTGGCTCTCTGCTCTGATCTGGTACTGCAACCAACACCCCTTGATTGAGGCGGGTCTTTCTGAAAACCAACCCCCCGGCCCCTCCTCACCCTCTGCCATGGTGGGTTAAGCAGTTTCTGCTTCCCACCTGGTTAGTAGTTTGTTTTGCCATTTTGAGTGTTGTGATCGGTACTGTCCGTCCCCTGGTTGGCGTACCTCAAATAAATCGAATAAATCGAATAAGAGACCTGCTGGATCAGTATGGCCTATCAGCGGAGTGGATTCAGGGTATAACAACCTTGGGGAATAACACCAAGCGCTGTATGAAGGAGCTAGCAGAATGGGCAGAAGCTCTTGAATCCATGATTGCTCAGCTCAAGGAAAGAACTACCCTAATGGAACAGCAAGTGGCGGCCCAAGTCAGCTCTCTATTGACAAAAGTAAACCAACTCCATATCAAAATGGAATACCCAGCAAAAAACTGATAATGCGCTTATCCTTTTGTCAACGTCTCCCAAGTATCTCCAGCTTATTCGCCAAGTTACACAACTGGAAGTCATTAGTCAGGCTAAGCACCAACGAGCCTTTCCTCTTCCTATTGGTAAGACAAAAGAGTATGCAGACATGCAAGGGTGCCTTAATACCCTTTGAAAGGCCAATGAGGAATTGGTACAGGAATGATCCTCCCTTGTTAACCAAATAAAGAACGCCAACCATCAAGCAGAAAACACAAGCTGACAGCAAACCCGCCTGCAGAATATAATTGAGGAAGTTCATTTGCAATTACAAACTATGGAACAAAAACTGAACGATGAAAGGGAATTCCACTGGGAATTGCAACATCAGTATGAAACGCTGCAACAGGAATTTCAGGATGGACGGTGTAAATGTTATTCAGTTAAAGCGGAGCAGTTGATTAATTAACAGTTCATGGGGTGTAACGGAACTAAGGGAATGGGGCAGTTAGTGGTGACTTGGGGGAAGAATGTTATGAATCAGCAAATGAGTATCCATTGGGTGGTACAATGGACCCCCACGCGACACCACTTCTTCTGATTCCATTTCAAAGGGTTTAAGCTCATCTGGTCGGCTGTATGATAATGCACCAAATGATGGTTCCCATAGTCACTCCAAAAACAATTCTCCTGCCCCTTTTGGCAGGACCCTAGAGCAAAGCAAAAATTTTTGTATCAAAAAATTACTTCATTTTCAGTTGTAACGGGAACCTACACGGTTACTTTAAACGTTTCAAATTCTCTGTGGAAGGAGCTACCAATTAACAAAAAGTGATGATGTTGCTGTCTGCTTTAGATGTGGAAAGCGCTGATCAAGTGACCTGCTATCTTCCAAATAGTTTAGTGTCTTACGCACAAGTAAAAGCAATTGTTATCCAGCTGTTTGGGAGCGCTAACAAGATGTCTTAACGGAAAGCCAAATTCATGTCTGTACAGTTTTACCAAAATGAGACCCTGTCAGAATTCGCTGAGCAGTTTTTGGCGGAAGCACACGTTCTACTTGGGGCTAATATTTTGACCACTGAGGATGTAGGTATATTAATGATGGTGGCAGTCAAACTATATTGGGAACTATATAATGCTATGTATCATGTGTTGGATGGGGATACCAGACTTATTAGAATTGTGAACGCCTTACATCAACTCTCTGCCATGAAAAGCGCCCCCAACATAGCCCAAAAAATCTCCGTTGCCCCCACTCCATCCCTTTCTGAATATAGGCCGCAGCGACTGGGTTATCAACCGCTGGAACGTATTTGTCCCTCATATGAGTCAGTAGACCCTTTCTAGCCCGTGTACACTTCACCAGTTTGACCGCAATCTTGGAAAATTACTGGCAATTTTTGCCCTGGGCCTTCTGGCCCAAATTATATATGTGCACCTTTTATGAACACTTGCTTCCATTGCGGACAAAGAGGGCATTATGCAGCCAATTGCCCTAGCAGACCACAAGTGTATGCAATGCCAACTAAGATAATCAAGCAGGGAAAAGCTTGAGCGGAGTAGAGATGGGACGCTCTATATCCGCTAAGCCCAATTCACTTGTCCCTAACAATTGCCAAATGACTTACCGAGTAAAAATCAAACCTCAATCAGATGATTTGTTATACCAGCATCTTTTATTGGATACCTCTGCTTCCGTTTCACAGGGTAAGAGTTTACCCAATCAGGCTTAGTTCCGCCAAGACGTGCAGAAGCCATATGCATGGCAGATCCTGGAACAGAATGGCACCAGCAACGCAGATCCTTTGCCAAATGTCACTCCTTTAGTAGGGGTTAACATATATATTCCAGTGGAGAAAATCACTAGTGAGTATCCTCAGGTCAGCAAGGGTATTTCTTCCTTCTTGAGTAACACAAAGCTCTTGAACGTACAAGTAATAAACACTGTTGGTTCCTCTTACTCAAAATGTACTTATTGTGACATATTCATTCAAAACACAAAAATCCACACTATTATATACATGGGATCACCTATGAACATAGTCTCCACCCAGTTGGTGGTTAAACTTATGTTGAAACTGGATGTGGACCATTGAGTAGTATATGGGACCACAGGAACGCATAGCACTGTGTCAGAAGGAGCATATAGCATGTTGCCTCTACAATTCAGGTCAGTCCAGGTGTCCGCTCTGGCAGTGGTTTTGCCAAATAACCACTACAATATGTTAATTGGCGTGGCTTTCAAGAGGAAATTTGGCGTTGTGATAAATATGGCAGAAGAAACCCTTACTATGTTCAGCCAACAGATTCCAGTATATTTTTCTTCTGATGGAATCCCAACGGATCCAGGCCACTCTGGTCAGGTCAATCTAGCATACAGTGACGGAGTGATTCCTGTTCACTATAAGTGACTGAGTCAGTGGACCAAGGTCCTCCCCAACCAGATATATGTTTACAAAGGAATCCCACTTTTGAGCAACGCGTGCTTTAAGCCTACCATCTGTACATTAGAGCATGATAGGGACTGGTCTTGAAATCAAAGTCTTAAGGGGCTTTATGGAGAAATTATGGTGCCTAATCAGCATTTGCAGCTCAAACCACACGTGGCTCCAGGGTTACTGCTTTTTGGGGATGGGGGTGAAAGTGCTGCTAGTGAACCTACAGAAGGAGACAATAACAATCCGGTGGCACCAAGTAGTGGCTTACCTACACTTCGTCACTATAGGGGAAGTCCGTTGTATTCATGATTTTGGCTTATGGGAGGATCTCATACTACTTGCTCACTCCTCGTTCAGCGTACTGACTGTGGTTCTGTGGGAAGCGCTCATGGGATTATCTGTGGTTCAGCAAGATAAGTCTATGGCATTATTTGAAAAGTATCAGGATATTTTTGCAAATAACAATCATGACTTGAGGTGCGCTCAAGGGGTGTTACATCTAATAGATATGGGGGATCACCCTCCCATTTGTTTGCATCCTATTAGACGTTCAAAAGCAGCAGAAGAGGTTGTCTCTGACGAAGTGGATAAACTTATTGAGCAAGGAATTCTAGAGCCGTCAATCAATCCGTGGGCATCACCTGTTCTCATTATAAAGAAAAAGGATGGCTTGAATTGGGTGGTTATTGAATATCATAAACTCAATAATGTAACAAAGAAGGATTCTTACCCTCTTCCACAGATTGATGATGCGTTAGACCAATTGGGTGGGGTGAGCTATTTTCTGCCATGAATCTGGTCTCAGGGTACTGGCAGATCAAATTGCAATTAAAAGAATGGTAAAAATGTGCAATCATCACCTTGAGAGGTTTGACTAGCTGACGTGCATGCCGCAAGGGTTGTGTAATGCTCTGGCTACATTCCAGCATACCATGGATATTATTTTAGGTGATTTAAAGCTGCCCTGCATCTTAGTTTACCTTGATGACATCAATTTGTTTTTGTGGACGTTTATAGAGCACTGGCCCACTTGGAGCAAGTGTTTCAGCGCCTTGCTGCTACTAATATCAAAATTAAGCCTCAAAAGTGCCATTTCTTTAAATAGCAATTGGAATACCTCAGGTTTGTTGTGGATTCAAATGGGCTTAAACTGCAGCCAGCTAAAGTGAAAGTGATAGGCAAGATGACTTGGCCAGGAAATAAGCGGGACATTCAGGTGTTTCTGGGGATTGTTGGGTATTACCAATGGTTCATTCCCAATTTCAGCTGCATTGGGGCCCCGCTTTTCGAGTTATTAAATAAAAACGCTTCTTTCAATTGGATTGAATGATATCAGAATGCTTTTTATGTATTGCATACCGCGTTAGCAAGTGCACCCATTTTGCAATACCTCAACTTTGACAAACAGTTCATAGTACAAATGGACGCATCCCTCACTGCTATTGGGGCAGTATTATCCCAGAAGGATGATGATGGCGTGGAACATCCTGTCACATTCTGTAGTAGAAGCTTAAACTGTCATGAATGAAATTACACCGTAACCAAGCAGGAGTGTTAAGCGGTGATCTCACTTACAAACAGTTTTGGGTATATCTGCATGGGGTAAGATTTCAAGTAGTGACAGATCACGCTTCCTTGCGCTGGATACAGAATCTGCATGAACCGGAAGGACAGCTTGCACGTTGGGCTCTGAAGCTGCAAGCATATGATTTTGAGATTTTACATTGACCTGGAGCAAAACATTAAAAAGCGGATTGTCTGTCTTGATTGCCCACGGTCACTATCACAGTGGATCTAGCTGATATAATGTACAAAACGATGGTGGCAAACAAATACCAGGATGAGCCGCTGCAGGTGATCAAGGTGTTAGATGGACTCAGGGAGAATACCTTCATATGAGGGAAAGAATTATACAAGTGGATTGGAGACTTGATGCTGAATTTTCCTGAGCCTTTGGTTAGACCCTTGATAATTATGGATGCTCATCAGTCTGTAGGCCATGGAGGATTGTGGAAGATGCTAGAGTTTTTGCAACCCTGATACTTCTGGGAAAGCATGCATTACGATGTATTGAAAATGGTTAGCTGTTGCCATCAGTTTCAAGTTAAAAACCTTTTTTGAAAGAAAACCACCTACCAACTAGTGAAACCCTGGTTCGCATGGCACATCATTTCCATTGATGTAGTGGGACCTCTGCCAACTAGTTCCAATAGATCCAAGTACATAATTGTTGCCATCAATCATTTGACCTGATGGGTGGAGGCTAGGGCTATTAGTGACTTGGGCGCGGTCACCACTGCCAAGTTTATTATGGAGTGTGTTATTCAGCGGCATGGCTGCCTGCAGTTCATTTTTGATGGACAACAGAACCAACTTCACTTCACATATCCTGCCAAAGTTAAACAAGTTTATGGTGATTCGTGGGCTTTTGACCACCCCCTATCATCTGGAATCAAATGGGATGGTGGAGCGAGTCAATGGAACCCCTAGTGAACATACTCCACAAATTGATAATGGATCAGCCCTCAGAATGGAGTGCCCTTCTACCTACTGCTGTGTTCGCTTATAATATCAGCTATCATTCTGCCACTGGTAAGAGTCCATTTCAACTGCTGTATGGTCAACATCTGGCTCTGCCTGCCTTGCTATATTCGTGTGTAGAGGACACTGGTGGGGTGAATCCTCAGCGATATCTGAATCAACTCATGGATACATTGATCAAGTTGCAAATGGAAGCCTACTCCACCAGTTTGGCTAAGAAGATTCGCGACCAGGTGGCTGACAAGAAGTGCCAGAGTGGACTTCCATTGTTTGCTGTGGGGAACTATGTTTTATTCCATGATCAGCATGGATTCAGATGAAAAAATAAGATCTCTGAAATTTGGGTCAGCCCATTTGGGATTATTTAAAAAACTGGCATGGATGTTTACATGATTAAGGAACCCGCTGGGGGTCAGATTATCAACTGAATCCACGCGAAGTTCCTTCAAGCATATAAGCAGTAAGAGCCTATTGTCCAGTCATAGGAGGGGTAATGTCAGGAAGTTGATATGACTGGATGATACACTACCCATATCAGCAGATCAGAGGGGGATCGAGATGAGTCTCAAGATTTATGAAAAAGGGATACACAAATTATAATCAAGCAAAATGAGGACATTCGGCAAATTGAGAGGAATTATGCCAAGATTAATACAAATGAGAGTAATTTGAAAAAGGAAGATGAATAGAAGATTACCAGGATGAGGATGCATCAAGCCGAAAAACTGAGGTACAAATAGTCTCATGGAAGATAAAAAGGGGATAGTCTTTTATGAGGAAAAGGAGAGTGCAGAAAAGTCTGCGTTATATTTTAAATAAAGGTATAAATTAGGGGCGATAGCTCCATATATACTTTATCAAGTTTTATTAGGAAATCGGTGATCCTCATATTGTTTGATTTTGTTGCTCAGTGGCTAATACCCTGTGCAAATCTAACTTGGCAGAAGCGGACCCAGACGCTGAGAATTAACACTCCATATAACTGTTCTGGAAGTTCCACCGTTAATCCAGTGTTAACTATGATTTGAGCCCCCAGCAGAATAATGTTTGCTGCGTTTGCCCTTAGAGGTATTCCACAATTCTCCATAATTTCCGTTGGCATTGCTTTCTGTTTCCATCCAACTAGTTTATAGTGAATGGGTATAATACCATCACTATAAATTAAATTGACAAAGTTATTCTTTGTCAGTGGAGTTTCTCCTTTCCACTGATAAATCAAAGGCAACGCCTGCCCAATATCGTTAGGGTGTTTTCTTCAAAATCACATTTCACCCCATACTTCCTCAAGAACTCTGTCCTGATAAGTATGTCATAGTTTGTATTGGTCAGCACTATAGTGGGGGCTGACACCATCAGTGATCCAAACCAAAGTGGTAGCGCACTGTAGGCTCCACATGAGATGGTAACGTCTGGTCCAGCCATTCCATACTCTTTTCAGTGCTCAAAATCTGGTGAGAAATTCATACATTTTACTAATTTGATGTAAATGATGTTGATTGGCGCTCCACTATCAATTATGGCTTGGACTCTTATCCTATTGACTCTAATATTGACATAGGTACACTCTGAGTACTGTAATAAAGTATTTACTGAATGGATCGTGGCCTTATTTACCAAATCAAGTGTGTGGATTATCTGAGCGGATAATTTTGGGGAATGACTCTTTGATCATGCTGATAGGTATAGAAATGTTAGCCTCATCCAACTTCATTTTGACTAGGTCTTCAGGGCTCTCAGTGGATCTAACTTTCTCTGTTAGCTGTCATACATATGGCCAAGTGACCTCGCTAACAATTTTGGGATTGATCCCCTTCACTTTGGCTCAAGTTATAGCATTAACATCCAAGTTAACTCGCTGATGGAGCGGATCTGGTGATTCATCACCCATGAATAGATCATAGATATTGATCTCCTCTCGCATTATGTCAGGCGGGACAGGTTTATCAGCAGTACTAGATTGTCTCTGATCTAGACTGCTGGTCCTTTTCCCAGATCTGAACCAGTCTCTTGAGGTTGAATGAGATTTATCTGATCCTTTGGCTTTCTTTCCCAACACTGGGCGATTACATGGCCTGACTTCCTGCATTGGAAACAGTGGTTGTCAATTTTTCCGCTCATTTTTGAACTTCAGGTTTACTTCCTGACACAACTCGACCCTCAGATTCTTTAGATAGCTCAGTGAATTTGACAATATTTTGGGCCTTCGTTTGAATTACTTTAAAAGTACGATTGGGAGCATCAAACGTGGCTCCAAGCATCTTGAGATGGTCTAACATCTGAGAGGTTGTTGTTTCAGTCACTAGCATCACCACCATAAACTGATGCAAGTCTCAGTAGGGCCAAAGTGCTGACTGAATGGCTATGTGGGTGTCAAAGTCACTTAGCTTATCTGCTCCTGCCAAGGTCTGAGCTTCTTGGTAAAAATGGTCAGCGAAACAAGCTAGAGTCTCATCTTTGAGGAATTGAATACCCATGAACTCTTATTTACGATTTGCCATATGAGTAGGGCTTCTGAACTCCAACATAATGGCAGCTTTGGCTTCCGCGTATGACCAATTGTCTCCATTGAGGTGAGGAAGCACCAGATTTTGGCAGTCTGGCTAAGGCAGTTCATTACAGTTACTGCTTTTTGTCAGTCCGCATAGCCAAACATGGTCATCTCAAATAAGCGGAAGAACACCAGGGGTGTTATCCCGGTGAAATATGGGCAATTTCAGCATATTTCAAAATTCCTCAGCTGTTCCGCTAATAGAAGATCCTGACCCAGCTACTCGAGAAGCCATAGGAGTGACTTTGGGAGTCATTTCTGACACACCAGTGAATGGTTTAGGCATGTTTTGGGGATGGATTGGTCTTCCAATTGGCATTTCACATGCCTTTGCTTCAGCATCATTTGCCTCAAATTGTTCACAATCACATTGGTGTTTCTCCAACTCCTCTATACGCTTGGCCATTTTTTCCATCTCCCTATGAAACTGTTGGATGCATTCTTGATCCACTTCCCATTCAGTTTTCTGAAATAAAATTTCCTTGATGAGTTCGCCCTCTTTCTGCTTTAAAGAGGCAACTTTTCCGCATAGGTCATTATTAACTATATCTAGTTGTTTGAGCGTTTCCTCCGTCTTGATCATACGCTCCTCCAATGTACTAGCATCAGCCTGAGATGATGATCTGAGCACATTTTCGTTGGTGGCCTGTAGTTCCGCACAGATTTTCGAAGCTCTTCTTAAAAGACATCATTATTTCTAAATTGGCTTATTAAAACTCAACTACCCCTGTAGTGAGCACCAATGTTAAAATATTGGGCTTTGCAGCTCGCTTTTAGACCTGGATTTCAACTGCACATATTTGTGGATCCTGGCGTTGATTATTTGAATGTTGTTGATAGACTGGGGCAGTAATAGTGTGAAGACTATTATTAAGGTTGATTGCCCAAAAGCCACGTTGAGAGAAAAGTCCAACGCTAAACTGGTGCTTCTTCCTCTTGAAGATATGTTGATACTGGTAGGGAATACTTTCCCTATTCCCTTCTTGCAGAGCCAAGCAGAGATTTCAATATTGCCAACCGAAGGATATCTGATCCTTACACTCTTTTCTTGAGAGTAATGTTAAAATAACCAATGTTTAAACAACTTAAGCTAATATCAGTGTGAATATAATTTTATTAGGGTTTTTGGGGTTTTTATAGTTAGAATCGGCACACAACTTTTCAGCTGTCTGATGAAAATATTTGTGCTTCTATACTGGTTTTGACTCTTAGTGTTAAGCACCAAATCTCGTCAGGTATCATTGCCTTGGGTTTTTTAAGCAGCGTAATCCTCAGGCGTTTGGCGGACCAAACAATTGGTTTTAGGTTCATGAAACTGATTGTTTTGGCTGATGATGACTCCACTCTTCCTCTGGCGTTCAAACATTTTGGTAGTTTCCAACAACTCCAATCCATTCCGCTCTGAACAATTCCCTATAATTTGACTATTGGGGATTATCCCAATATTGAATTATTGATTAATTTCATTGGGGATGATGCCTAACAAAATTATCATCTGTCAGTGGCCTCAATTATCATTGGGGATGATTCCCATCAATAGTTTATAGTCAGCGACTTTTAATATCATTGGGGATTCCACCTAACAATATTCTCATCAGTTGGCCACTATTGCTGACCCTCTACAATTATAACCTAATCATCAAATCTTATGTTTGGTTAAAGGGTTAGACTATGTGTTCATCTGCAATTCTGACAGCTGTCTTCATCTTCCTGTTTTCTTTTGCTTCCTGCAGTGTTCCTTTTGTTTTGATTGATGGGACCTTTGTTTCTTCTTCTGCTGCTTTGAGTGTGCCATAGTTTCTATGGGCTTGTCTGGGGTTGGGGTGGAGGCGAAGGCTGCTGAGGTGAGAGCGAGGGGGCTGACATCTGCTCTGGGGCCACTGCGCTAGTCCAAAGAGGGGAGGCTGGTGTGACAGGACTAGAAGAGGAAGATGGACTGGGGTTCCAGGGTAACAGGCGAGGTGGTGAGAGCTCGGCTGGTTGATTGAGTCAAAACTGTTCTAGACCCACTAGTAGCAAAGCTTACAACCACATGTGTTGATGATCCTGGGAAATCAACAAGTATGCCAACAGAGTGGGTCAGAGTCATAAGGGCTGGTGAGTAAGCAGGTGAGTTTTAGCTTGAGGAGAAAAGGCTGCGCCCAGCGCTAGGCAATCTACAAGGAAGTCCTCCATGCTTGGATACACTATCTGAACAGGAGTGGTTGCGGTGAATGCTGATTGCTGTGCACACTCAAGGGCTGTCTGGTGCTTCTCTATTCCTGAACCTAAAGTGGTTGCAGGATGCAAAATTAAGTTACTTAAGAGCGCCATGATGGGAAGTGCTGTGATGGATCATCAGCGCTGAGGGCAGTGAACGCTACGGTGACCCCAGAGCAAAGGCGAGCTAACCAGTTGTTGCGAAACTTTACCCCAGGGACCAGAAGTGGGTAGGAGTGTGGGGAAAGGACCCCAAACAGCAGGCTATCACCCACTGCACAATTCACAGCATCCGCTGAACAGAAAGAGCCACGGGATGAGGCTCAGTAGGAGATGGAAGCACTAGGTGACTAAAGCCACTCGCCATGAGCTGGGCTGCTTTGTTATACAAAGGCCCTTGGGTCCGCTCCCCTCCTCAGCGTAGCTGGCCACTATGTCCCTGAAGGGGCACGCCAGGAAGCCAAATGGCTAATGAATTCAGGAAGAATCTCTTCCTGGGTTAGCACAGTTGTGAGGTCCACGTCAGCCTCATCCTCATCAGCTGGGGGAAAAGGAAACCTGGGAAGAGGGATGTGGCCTGGATCAGGTAACTCTGCGCCAAGCCACAGATGGTAGAAGAAAGTGAACTCATGGACATGCGGCTGTTGGCGCATGATGGTTCACATTTCATCAAAGGATAATATACATACAGATTATCGTCCAGTCAAAGGGGGGGGTAATGTTGTGAATCTATATAACTGGACGACAAGCCACCATTATGACCAAGTGAATCATTGGAGGAATTCCGCTGAAGGTTCAATGGACAGAATCTGCCGAGGATGTTTCAGAACTATAAGTAATTGATCACCTTAGGATGAGGAGATAATGAGTTATAATGGGTCATATCAGATTGCCTTCAAAATAGGGTGATAAGGCGATGTCAACATTTGACAAAAGATAAATTGGATCGCCTCAAAGCAGGGATATAAAGAATTGAAGAAGAACAAGCTGAAACCAATGAGAATATGGAGGAACGAATAAACTAAGCAAAAGGGTCAGTACTGACAGAGGTAGCTGGGATATCAGTAAAACAGGGGGACTGGAATAGGAGGTTTTTTGGGAGTAGAAAAAAAGAAAGTAGGAAGAAAGGAAAGTGTACTAGAAGAAGATCCGCTGATTTATTATATATAAAATAAAGAAGTGTCTTGGGGTAAATTGCTCCCCTTTTATTATAAATTAAAGTATTTACAAGTGGTCTAAGGAACAGGCGATTGTCATATCATCCGTTCCAATTGTTCAATGGCCAAAACCCTATGCAAAAAACCCTTCAGTGGATACATATGGAATCGCCAATATTCAACAAACAGTATGTTACATCCATCATACCAGGCAAAGGGGCTTTGGACGTCTGTATCAGTTAAAACTTACTGTGAAACTACCTAGTTCTAATGGGGTTTATGTAATCATGGTTGTAGTAAGTTGGTTCAATATGTTCATTGTTCATCATATGTCATTCTTCAATTTCCTTGAAGGAGACAGACAGGCTCTTAGTCAACCATGTAGTTTCTATGTTTGATCTACCCCTGGACGTAATGAGTGATTAGGCCCCAGTTTACAGCCCATTTCTGGAGCGCATTTTTGGACATCATTAAGATCAATCCATGTCATTATAACCACATACATCCACAGTCTGATAGTCAGACGGAAAGAGTCAAACATATCTTGTATCAGTACCTTTTAGGTATGCCTCTTCTACTTAGGACTCTTAATCTTCTTATCTTCCAATTTATGCAGTTCTCTTACAATAATGTAACCTATTATTCCACTAACTAATCCCCTTATAAAGCTACCTTAGGGTATACCCCTCTGTCCAAATTGGGACTTCACTTTTGATTGGAGGTGCCCGATGTGGAGGAAAGCTTTCTCAGATCCAAGATACCCGAAATCTGGTCTGGGAGAATCTGACAAAGAACATCAGTGGCTACAAGAAATTTGTAGATTGCAAGAAACTTCCCACCCATACATTTAAGATGTTCTTGTCATTTTGAATTATGCCACTTGCAATTAAGGTTATCTCAAGGATATTTGCAAGTAACCATTTGAGTCTCCATGTGGTGGAGAACGATCTGTTAAATGGGGCTTTCCAAAAAACGCTTCCTTCCCATTGGAAGCAGCATAATGTTTTCAATGCTTCTCAACTGTCCCTTTCAAGGGTGAGGAACCTTCTGCGCTGAAGCTAATATGGTAAATGACTTCAGGAATCTGAGGTCAAAGCAATTGTCAGGATTCCCCCCTTATTGGGGGAAGCCCCAACTAGGGGTCACGACCCACCTATGGCAGATGCCAGATTGGGCTCCCCATTAACTTGGGTTGAGCCCAATCTGAAGTATTGGGGATTGGCCTCAAAAATATATAATAATTATGAATTTGACACCAGCAACTAATGCTGAAGATGTTGAAACTATCTGGTTATGGAAATATATATTTTGACGTCAGCCCCCAATCAAATAAACCTTTCAAGATTTACTGGTGACTAATGCCACGGATGATCATCCCCTTCTGTAATAATTAATAATTTATATTTATTTCATCATTAACAATCAAATTCTGACACTTTCCCACTCCCAATTCCTTCTTTTCCCAATCCATTAAGGTCTTATAAATACCTCAAGAATCATTTTTATAACCAATGTTTCTTGTCTATCTCTTTTCCTAATTTAGCTTAATTAAGGCCTTGATGACTATTCACTCACTGGAGGATTTGGGGATTGATCAATAATGGGCGCAGGTTGGAGTTTCTCCACCATGGCTAACAGCAATCATGGTGTCACAAAGCTCTCACTGTTAAACCTAGTATCTGGTTGCCTGGAAGGGCTTTACTTACTATAAAAATAGCTGGGTAAGTGCCATGGATTGTACCCAATGCAAAGAGTTGGAGGGGACATTCCACGCATCCCATCCTGAATTTTCTTGTCCCCCAGAAGGACACTGCCCTTCTGGTCATCAAGTTACCCAAGGCGCACAAGAACTACACACTTGCATAAGTTCCTTGTGGATGATCTCCTCCTGTTTAAAGAGGAAAGGATAATGTAAGTCTTGGGGAACAACCCTACGCCTAGACAGGAAGGAATTTCACCACAGAACCAAGGAGTGGTTCAAAAAGCCTGATGCCTCTATCACTAACAAGGGCAATATAGCTCTTGTGCAGATGAGCTGTTGGTTACATCCTGTCCCCTAAGGTTTTCCCTTCCAATCCTTCCTACCACTGAGGAGTTGATAAAAGATTTGGGGGCTGTGTAGGAAAGTGATGGAGGTCAGAGGTTGCCACCAGCAGGCAAGGTTTTTCCCTTCAACGCCATATCTCACATAACAGGATTCAAGTCTCTCCAAGGGGTGGAAGCCAGATTTGAGCACAGATGAATTAAAAGATGCAAATGTAGTCTCAATAACGATCTCCAGACTTTCATCTTAGGTGATGGTACGTCTAGTTCACCCTCAACAAGTTTGGTTGTCTCAGATTTATTTTTAAATTGGTATTGCCCTACCATACCTGCCTGTGGATGTCCCCGCCAGTCCTGCCAAATGGCTTGTTTTCATGCCAGGTCATGACTAGGCAGCATGATAATTAGTAAATAATTTGATAGTAATGCAAATAAAGGCGTGGTGATCCACCTGCGCATTTTAAATATGAGTTTTAATAGTATCCTAATAGTGTGTTTGCTACTTGGATCTCACTGCATTAAGGAATGGTAGCCTTAATTCGCATCTTCTTTATCTTCAAATTATGTTTATAAGGCAGCAGTCCCCAATAGGCTCTTCTGTCACTACTTTTCTAATTCTACTATTTTCTAAGTAAATAAAAATTTCCTTAAAAAATTTTACTTTTTAATGTAGGTAGTTTGCGTGTTTTTTGGTTTTGGTTTCTGACCTTTTCTAGATATTTGGCCCATAATGGCACCTCCCCTTCAAACCCTCTAACAACTATTGATGATTTCTTACGCACAGTATTCTAGCTGTTGCTTTGGGTGGTAACCCATCCATAATGGCAGCGCAGTCTTATTTTTATCAGAAGACTCCATGATGGAATATTTTTTAGTTTAATGATGGCCTTGAAACTCTTTTTCATAACTTAAAGGGGTATAATTAGCCAAAAAATATTGCTTACACATGATCTTTTAAGATTGAGTGGTGAAAATATCTACTTAATAAAGCACATTCACTGACTGGCTGACATCTGAAACCTTTGAGTCTGATAGGGTCAATCTATTTGGGTGAGTGGGTGAGAAACTGGCGAATAAGATCGAATCTGAAACTATCAAGTATGATAGGTTCAATCTATTTGGGTGAGTGGGTGAGAATTGACAAATATTATCGAATAATGCACCAAATTGTTTACCTGAATCTAAATAAAAATCAGGATTAGGGTTTTAATTAGATTAAGTAGTTAGGATAATCAGCTCACCAGCCACAAGAGCAACATCAGAGATGCTAGTTTTTTATAAATTCTGATTAAATGATAAAAAGGCTATCCTATTTTAATTTTAGATTCAATGATCTGAATATGAACTTGACTCTCATTGTGTCAATAAAAATTAAAAATTTTACTAACATAACTGAATCAGCATTATTGATACAATGTATTAATACTACAGTTTTAAAAGCATTTGCTATTAATCTAAAGTCACTTTTATAAGCAGGCATTATGCAATAATGGAAAATTATTGCAAGATCAAATTAAGTGCAACAAATGCCATTGGTCAAATGGCAGTTCCTCTAACTCAAATGCAATTTTTCTATACCACAAGTAGAAAAATGACATCATTGTACTTTTGCCTTACTACCTTAATCCTTTTTCAGGTAATTTGTATATACAAAGTATATAAAACCCCCTAAACTATACTTTTGAAAGTATCACAATTTTGTCTATATCTTTGGTTAAACTAATAAGACACCAATTAAATAACTTTTTTCAGTTTTTTTCTTCAAAAAATAACCTTCTCATATCTTCCTAACTGGACGGAAGCATTACTTGTCTAAACAAGAGGGGCCATCTTTGATCATATTCTTGGATAGTTTTTTAATATAAATCTATCATCAATTATTTTCACTATTTAATTCTGAGGATTACCACCTAAGAGCTACCCACCTTACAGAATTTTAATACCCTGCATGAGTTCCTCCAGACCCATATGATGCAACCATGCTTATTAATCATGAACCTAAAAAGATTGATGAAGAACCCAAGTATGAGATTGATGCTATCATCACTTATCATCTTTTCCATCATTGTCTACAATTTTAGTATCATGGAAAACTATGATGAAAAAGAAAACAGCTGTATATTTTCTAGGAATTGATCCAATGCCTCAGAGCTGATTTATGAGGTTCATGGGAAGTTCCCTAATTTTTGGTCTTGTTGTCCAATTTTCTTTTCTGTCATGATGCTATCTGTTTCCCAAAAGAACTTCTACTATAGGAGATATTCCTTCTAGCTGTCTGAAGCCCCATCCAAGAGTGAAGTCTATTGTTATAGGCAGTGATATAATTTTTTGTTGAAATTCAGACCATATCTAATAAGCCTAAAAAAAAGATACTAACAGAAACCTTCTGAAACCATAGAGAATCTCTTTAAGGTCAATGGCAAAGAGTGGGTATAGCCCTACCCAAAAATGCTATTTTTAACGCTTGATAAAGAAATTTAACTCAAATTAACCTAAATGTTCAAATATACTAGTAATAATTTAATTATAATGGCTGAGTTTAAAAAATTGCAATTTTTGTTTTATAGTTCAGAGTTTTCATCCTGATTGATGTTTTAATGGCTATTTGGCTCTAAAAAATCAATTATATATTTTAGACCCTCACAGATACTTCTTCTTTTTTCCAGTTTACTATACTGTAGCCTTTTATAATGGTTTAGTTTCCCAAAGCTTTATTTTTTCAGACTTCACTATATCACGTTGTTATAATTAAGATTTTAGCAATGACTTTAATTTTGAAAAATTATTTTATTTATTCAAGCTGGGCTGACCTGAGCATGATATCACATTAACTAATGGGGAAATTGAAACCATTAGGAAGGAGGTAAATTTTAGTAAGCTCTATGCACAGCATTATGATGGGCCAGGAACTCCATGGACTTGCTTGCTATTTGCTATCTCATTTTGGGGCATTGGCTCGCAATTCTACACAGTCATATATCGTTTTCTAACTTTAGTTTAATACTGTGTTAAATTTGAGAGACAGTGGTCGTTTTGTCCATATTTTACCACTGAGGAACCCTCCCCATTTAAGAAAAAACTGTGTGATTCATTTTAATAAATTTTGCTTAAAAAATTTAAGAACTCTACTAAATTTAAAGCACAATCATCAATTCATGAGATTTTTAAATCATTTAAAATTTTTGCACTTCATAGGTCTGTTTTCCCTTCACTTGTTTATTAATGGGGCTCCATAAGATCTCACTCATTTTAATGATAAACTAGCCATTATAATGGAGAGTTGCCTCAATCCATAAGTTTTTTTTGGTTGCATGTGAACTCAAAAATGGTATGAACATTAACTGAAAAGTATGTTTGGTTTTTCCTGACTATCTTTACAAACTATAGCTCTTAAGGCACTTATAGATACAATAATATGCTCTCATGAGACAATGTGCATCAGTTATTCGTATGACGTTGGTCCCTGTCACCTGGAAGGCTTCACAAAGATGCACTCAAATGGCGCTGAACCACCCCTAAATAAACTTGGGTAGTAACCCAGGCCTGGTGCACTACTGGCATATGCCTAAGTAACTTTCTATGGTTCCAGATGGGGAGGATTCCAGGTACCCAAGGTTTTTGTTTTGCTTTGGTCCTCCCTTGTCATGTTATCTATCATGATGAACAACAACCAATGTGGTAGCTTGGAACTGTCAGTTGTTTTCTTTATGCGCTGACCATCATTTGATAGTTTTATTAGAATAAATTAAAAATGCAACTACTAGGTGGGAGATCTCATTATATGCAAAGGCTTTATTCCAGAGAAGATAATGAGAGAATTAAAGGTGAGAAAAGTGTGAAAAAAATGGTCTCATTTATCTTTAGTATATACTTTTTAATAATTAAAGTTAGGCTAACTTTTTCCTTCCAAGAAATCCCCCTTTCAAGCATCTTATTGTAAAAGTAAACTTAACCAACCTCAACTCACTGCACTAACATTTCATCAATGTCCTCAGCCCCACCGCCTGTTACTCCAGTATGGGGCAGCGGTGAAACTCCCCAGCATTTTCTGCACTGTCAGAAAACGCGTTTGGACTGGTTCATCCAGTCCGCTGAACTTCACTGGCCACTTTGACCTGAATAACTTATCTCTCAACCTTGCATGCAGCCACTTAAATTTACCCCTCATCCTCTCACTCTCTTTCACTGAACACTTGCTTTTTCTTCTGAGTTGAATATGGAATTTTATTCCCATACGTTGTCAAAGCAATAAACAATATCACTACTGCCACTTTTGCACCAGAAGCTTTATTAACATCCGCTTTTAAGGATTATTTTGATGTTGTTTTTCCCTCTGAGGAGGACGCTGATGCAGCGCCAGCAACTCCATTTATAAAAATTACATATGCTCACCACTCTTATTTGCCTCCTCAAAATTACAAAACGCTGGTGGTGTCATTTGCAAACCTCCCTTTTCATCCCACCAATTTTTTATGATGAGTTAATGTTGGCACTTTTGTCTTATGGCACCAACCCCAGGCTCTAATTTCATCATCCCAAGTGTGAGGAACACCTCGCAGCACCCCATGCCACTGCAACCATCTCCTCTCACCACCCCAGTACTTCTCAACAAATTTCCCTTCATGCTTGTATTACCGTGACACTTGACCACTTCTGGGCTTGTGTTGACTATGTTCAACAAATTTGTCCCCTCTGCTTTGAGTTAAACCAATATAAAAAGTCTTGTCATTGGGCCACCATTACTAACACCTGTCAGGGAAGGAATATAGCTGACCTGGTTGAGGATAGCTAACTTTGAGCTAGCATAATTAAGTATTTAATCCAGTATGACAAGGACACTAGATCCATCCAAGTATAAGAATGGTGGGTGTGATGGTTTGAGAGTTTCTTACAGTTTGGCTTTATGGGGGAGAGGTGGAAGGGAGTTTCTTGAAGGTTGGGGTGTTAGATCAATACTACAAACAATTTAGCATTTATTAAAGGGGTGGGCTGATCTGGGGATGACACTTCACCAATAATGGGACTAAAAGAAAAACCAAAATCTATGGGAAAGGAGGTAAATCCCAGTAAACCTCCGCATTCAGCATTCTAATAGGCCAGGAACTTGATGAACTGCCTTGTTATTTGTAAGATTTTTATAGTTGATTCAAAATTAAACCCTTTAAGAAAAACAATCAAAGCTTATAGAGTACTCCCATTGATGGATCCTTTGATCCTTCCTAATATATCTGCATATTCTGTTAAATCAGATTCGCCTTAAAACCGCCTTGATTGCATCTAAACAACCTAATTATCATAGCTAATAATAGCTATGAATTAATAACATGGCCAATTATGGAACCCATTTAGGTGAATCAATTGGGTTTGCGGCACAAACTTAATTGCGTTTTCAAATTTAATGCAAATATGATAAATTAATATTAAATTTTATGTCTGTCAATTTAATTGGCATAGAAGTACTTGCACATGGACATCCAAATAGGGAGTACCTAGTACTATTGTGAGGCCTGCTGATGTCCCAATTTGGGGTGCATCATTATTTTAAATCTAACTATATTCTTTTCCCCCATTTATTGTATTTTGTCAGCTGTATGACAAAATGTAAATGGGCTGGTTAAAAGGCGAATATACACCGCTGAGGTGCTATTATTACACCTAAAAATCTTCCCAATGATAAGAATAATAGTGCCTTCAATAGGGCTGAAACTTTTGTAATTAAGTCATTTAAGGGCCAAATTATCTTGGTTAAATAATAACCACTGCCATAATCCATAGCAGATTGACATGGATTTAATGAACTCATCTAATAAATGAGTATGGTCAGGAGATGTATTAGAAGTATAAAATACTAGCACCTTGCCTTGAAATAAATCATTATCTTACCATATAATAATATTTTCAGTCTTATATTGCATTCTATCAATTCTATATTCATAATAAGAAGTGTAGACAAAAGTTAAGAGGAGCTTTTCATTATTACCTGCATCAGGAGAGTTCCCAATTAGAGAGGGAAAAAATACCCAAATGAGACTAGAAGAGTCGAGTATTATTGTTTTAGCTTTGTGAGCTTCAGAACATTTAAAAAATACCGTAAGATACATAGCAGAATTGAAGATATATCAGCCAAAAAAATTTATGACTATCTAAGCAGGACTATACTAACTAAGCAAGTAAATCATCATAATATTACACTATTTGCTATCTTAGTTTGGGAATTGGTGCATAATGAAAACAGTTATAAATCACCACCTGCCCAAAGTTCATCTGCTAAGATCAAACTTGGGAGACAATGGATAACAATTTAGTAAATAATTTTAAGGGGTTCACATAGTATTAAGATTTTATTGACCGCAGAACTATAATAATATGAATTCTTTAGTTATATACTATTATACTTCCTGAAATTACTTAGCTTGATTAATTTTGGAAATGTTACTCTTCTAAGAGCTTCTGGTATAACCACTTTCACATGATTTTAGAAGTTAGCTAGAAGCATCTCAATCTCCTTACAGTTATTATTTGGTTTTTAAATAACTGACTTAATTTCACCACATAATTCCTGATATCTAACCAATCTTACTTCACAGCATAGTTTAACAATCTGATAGATTATTTCTGGGGTTTGTGGTATTTTCTCATGTCAGGCTTCACCCCAACATCATCCCCCATCAGGACTGAAGTTACTATAAGGCCTTCTTCTTCGATTTCTTTAACAGCTTGATCACATTATTCAGATTCTCCTCGGGCTCCAATGTGCTCTCTTCAGCAGGATATCCTACCTATTTTAACAGGTATTGCACTTATCCATTTTGAGTTTGTTTCCATTTTATAGCCTCCACCTCATATTCTGAACAGAGACCTTCAATCAGTGGTGTTCTAGCTCTTTAACTTTCTGGTGTGGTAGGTAACTTCCTTCTTTTTTATGAAAGAGGGAACGATGGAATACATCATGGATCTTCCAGCCTTCAGGGGTAGCCAGATGGTAAGCCACTTTCCCTATAATCTCTGCCAAATTATATGGTCTTATGCACCAATAAGCAAGTTTCTGATATGGTACATGCAAAGTAAAATTGTGATTGTCCAGTTAAACTTTTCTGTCTACTTACAACGTTTTACCAGACACACGTTTCTCAACTGAAAAGTTTTTATATGTATGCACTATTCTATTCATAATTGTGGGATCCACTGACAGATGCCACAAATATTTTGGTGAAGTGAGATATTTACTACTTAAATAAAAGTAATAAATAATGCTTTGTTAAAGTTTTTATGTTTTTTATTATATAAGCGGGGCAAAACCAAAAAAGGTCCTTTTTCTGATACTAGTATTTCCAATTTAAACTAGTTTTAAATCTCAGGACCATAGGTATTCAGGACTAAAGTATTATAAAGCTGAGTCATCCAAAATTAGGAAATATAGGCTATCAGCTTATCAGATTGAAGATAAATATTTTGAGGCAAAACTGACCCATGTGTTATGACTTGATGAATTGTATCCAATCACCAGTGAGTAAAATCTTCTCACCTTAGAGGTGATCTGACTCATGTGGTAATGATTTGTTAATTTGCATCCAATCATCAGTGAGTAAAATCTTCTCTCCTCGGTGGTGATCCAACTCATGTGGTAACAAACACCTCAAATTCGGCTGAGAAGTCAAAGCAATTCTATTATTAGTTCTTACCTTATTTAGCCGATTTTTGTTATAAATCATATTTTCCTGATAGCTAGGATTCCACCGAGAATCCGCCAAAGTCTTTTCACCATTGGTACTCATATCACTAATAACCACAATATTATTTAAAGATTGGGCAGGTGTTGAGCCAATCATGGTAGCAGTTTTGGGGGCATTTTTACCTCCAACACTCTTTTTCAAAAGTTGAAGGAGAATGTTAAACATTGCCCCCCTCAAGAATGTTGGGAGGAGTGTAGGGTCATAGGAAGTGGCCATGTACCCAGTTTATGGTAATTCCTGTAGCCAAAGACTTTATAAAATACTCATTTCCTCTCTTATACGTGATGGTAAATGGCCCCTCCCAAAATGATTCAAGTTTGCCACTATGAGGAGTTATACGATTGTGGTAATATAAAACTCTATCTGACCCTTGT